>JAREIK010003203.1:1968861-2107460 GCA_029783825.1 Sapria himalayana
AGGAGTGGGAAAGAGGAAAGAGAGGGAGAGACATAGATGGATAGGGAGAGAAAGATAGATGGAAGAGAGAGAAAGAGAGAGAGTGAGAGAGAAAGAATGGGGGAGAGAGAAATAGTGGGGTACACAAAAAAGTGGGAGAGAGAAATAGTGGGGTACACAAAAAAGTGGGAGAGACAGAGAAAGGGAGAGGGGGAGAGATGGGTAGAAGAGATAGAGTAAGAAACAAATAGAGATAGAGAGAGTCAGAGTTTGAGAGAGTAGGAGATAGAGTGTGGGAGATAGAGGGAGAGAGAGAGAGAGAGGAAGTGGGATACAGTGAAGGTGGGAGAGAGAGTAAAAGAGTGGGAAAGAGAGAGAGGGATGGATAGAGAGAGAGTGCGAGTGAGAAACAATGAAAGTGGGAGAGAGAGAAACATGGAATGGGAAAGAGAGAGAGGGATGGAAAGAGAGAGGGATGGAAAGAGAGAGAGTGTGTGTGTGTGTGGGAAAAGGTGTGAAAGAGAGTAGGAAAGAGAGATAGTTAGGGAGAGAGAGAGAGAGAGACGAAGTTGGAGAGAGAGAGGGTGAGGAAGATGAAAAGAGAGATAGAGAGTGGGGGAGAGAAAAAGTATGAAAGAGAGAGTGGGGGATGGTGAGAATGATGGGGGAGAGACATAGATTGGAGGGGTAGAAAGATTGGTATAGAAAGAGAATGAGAGAGAGAGAGAGAGAATGGGAGAGATAGAGATAGTAGGTAGAGAGAGAGAGTTTTTAGAGAAAGAGAGAGGGAAGGAGAGAATGAGAATGAGAGACAAATTGAGAGGGAGAGGGGGAGAGAGAGAATGGGGAGAGAGTGTGTGTGGGAGAGAGAGATAGAAAGAGTGGGAGAAAGAAATAGTGAGTAAGGGAGAGAAAGAAGTGGGAAGTAGAGTGGGAGAGTGGGAGAGTGAGAGACCTTGGTAGGGGAAGAGAGTGAGTGAGTTAGGGAGATTAGAAGGGAAAGAGTGTGAGAAAGATTAGAAGAGAGAGAGATAGTAGAAGGAAGAGAGAGAGATTTGAAGGGAGAGAGAGTGAGTGAGAGTGAGAGAGAGATGGATAGTAAAAGAAGCAAGTTGTATAGAGCAAGTGGGAGAGGAAGTGGGAGATTGAGAAAGAGAATGGGAGAGAGAAAGATTGATAGAGGGATAGAGAGAGAGAGTGTGTGTGTGTGTAGGAGAGAGAGAATGTGTGTGTGGGAGACAAAGGGAGCGAGGGTAAGAGATAATGGGAGAATGAGAGGGGGCGAGAGATAGAGATTAGAAGAGAGAGAGTGTGTGTGAGAGGGAGTGAGAAAGTGTGAGAGGGAGAGAGAAAGAGAGAGGGAGAGAGAGGGAGAGGGAGAGAGGAGAGACAAAAGGAGAGAGAGGGAGGGAAATAAAGAAAGAGAGAGAGAGAGAGAGAGAGAGAGACAGAGAGTGAGGGAGGGAGAGAGGGACAAACAAAGAGAGGAAAGAGAGAGAGAGAGAGGAACAAAGAGAAAGAGAGGGACAGACAGAGAGAGTGAGAGAGGGGCATAGATAGAGAGATAGAGAGTAGTTGGAGAGACAGAGCACAAGAAAGAGAGAGTATGAAGAAGAGAGATGATAAGAGGGAGTGAGAGAAGAGATAGAGAGTGAGAGATAGTAAGAGAAAGAGAGGAAGACAGAGTGGTGGATAGAGAGAGAGAGAGGAGGGAGAAAGACAAGTTGGAAGAAAGAGGGGTAAGAGGGGGCAAAGATAGAGTGTGGGAGAGAGGAAGAGAGTGATAGAGTGAGAGAGAGTGAAAGAGAAAGTGGGAGAAAAAGTGGGAGAGAGAAAGCAGTAGTAGAGATAAAAAGATAGATAGTAGTAGAAAGAGAGTGGAAGGGAGAGGGAGGAGAGAGAGGTAGACAAAGGGGAAGGGAGAAAGCGGTAGACAAAGGAGAAGGGAGAGAGAGGTAGACTAAGGGAAAGGGAGAGAGAGGTAGACAAAGGGGAAGGGAGAGAGAGGTAGACAAAGGGGAAGAAAGAGAAAGGTAGACAAAGGGGAAGGAAGAGATAGGTAGACAAAGGGGAAGGGAGAGAGAGGTAGACAAAGGGGAAGGGATAGAGAGGTAGAAAAAGGGGAAGGAAGAGAGAGATAGACAAAGGGGAAGGAAGAGAGAGATAGACAAAGGGGGAGGAAGAGAGAGATAGACAAAGGGGAAGGAAGAGAGAGATAGACAAAGGGGAAGTAAGAGAGATAGACAAAGGGGAAGAAAGAGAGAGGTAGACAAAGGGGAAGGGAGAGAGGGAGAGAGCGTGTGTGGGGGAGAGAGAAAAATTGGTAGTGATGGAAAGATATATGAAGGAAGAGAGAGGGGGGAGAGGAAGGAAGAAAAATGAGGGAGAAGAAGGAAGAGAGAGAGGGGGAGAGGAAGGAAGAGAGAGATGAGAGAAAAAGGAAGAGAGAAAGAGGGGAGAGGCAGGAAGAGAGAGGGGGGGAGGAGTAGAGAAAGATTGGGAATGAGAGAGAGTGTGTGTAGTAAAGAGTGAGTGTTGGAGAGAGAGTGAGAGAGAGATTGATATTCAATTCAAGGTTGAAGCTTTTTTCTGTCAAATTAAAATTAATTTAGTTTGGTACTTTCACCATCCCAGATATTCATTCACATATAATAGTGGAAATACAAAATAATTAACTCAAAAGACAATTTCTAGTGAATGGATCGTGAGTTAAAAACTATTTGGGTCAAGAAGTGAAGCTAGTGATGTTCATCTTGTTGAAGTAGCAATAACAATGATGAGGAATTCAGATTGATGCCTATAAACCAAGTGCTTTGTAAGAGGAAACCAAGAGTATTAGTAAAAAAATTATTCTTATTGTCATTATTATTATTCAATTTTATTGTTTTGATGAAAAATTTTAATGTTGCCTAAAGAATGATGGAAAAAAAGATTTCAAAAAGCATTGATTATCTTCATTTAATGTTCTTAGAAGATTTTTTTGAGAAGTAGAAGCCAAAGAATAGAAAAGCTACAAAACCAAATGAGGATGAAGATAATGATGGACAAATTCGATTGGAGTCGCTTTATCCTTTTATATTTTGAATCAGTACAAATTTATATATTGATTTTTTTTGTTTAGTTGTGGTAGCTAATGTGTGGTCCAATGATGCCCAATGAAGTTAGTTCTAAAAAAAATAAAAAATTTAAAAATAATAATAATAATAAATAATTTGAAACTTATTTCTAAGATCTAATTATTCTTTATAAAATATATTTTATACTATATTTAAATTCTTATAATAAACCTTTAGAACACTTAACTAGTGGAAGATTTAGGATTTTAAAACTATTTTATTAATCTTCGATACTAAATTAGAAAACTAAGCAATAAAACGTATAAGAGGATAATTTGAAATGTAATCAAACACTCAAGTTTAAGGGGGTTGCAAAAAAAAAAGATACTTTGCTTAGAACATTGACATTCATGGAAAAATGCATGAATGACTTTGAAGTGCAAAATTGTGTGAGAGAGAGAGAGAGAGAATCCTTATAAAATTCTATATGCATGGATGAAAATAATCTTATGCTACTTTTTGTTTGACATAGCAGTGTGGTTTTAAAGTATTAATAAAATATCTTATGAGATTGCTATCTAGGTTTGATGATCTTAGCTTAATATAACTATAGTAAATTGAAAGTTCTTAGCTATTCTCCACACACACACACATGCATACTCAAGGGAAAAAGTTAGTTCTAAAAATAACTTGATGATAAACAATAAAAATAAACATAACAAGAAGGAAGCAACTCTGAAGGTTAATAATCGAACAATCATACTTCTAATTGACTATAATTCTATACAATTATATATGGCTTAATATTTATTTGTCATTGCTCGAGGATAAATAATTGTTTAATTTTGAGAGACTAATAACTCTAGGAAACTAGAGTTATTCTCTTCTCTTTCTAACATATTTTCAATAATAAAAAAGTTAAAATTTTTTAAAGTATTTTTAGATATATATTATCATTATTTACTTCTTTTTAGGCATAAATTTTTAATGAAAAAAAAAACAATCTATTTAGATTAATTTTGTACATAAATGGAGTTATTATTTCTAAAAGGTTAAAGTTGGCTCATGGTGACTCAGAGATCACATATATGGAAATATAAGAGAATGATACTTGCCGAGTATATATTACACACACACACACACAGATAGATACATATAAATGTGATATGTATATATGTATATTTATGTATATGTATATGCATGCGTGCGTGCGTGTGTATTTATGTATATGAATTTACATAAATATGTCTATAGATCTATATATATATACATAATTTTTTTATATGATATATATGCAAATGTGTGTGTATCTATAGTTTATCAATATTCATATATATATACACACACACACACACATAAATTTAAATACACACAAACACACACACTCATATATATATATATATATATATATATTGTTGGGTAATTATGCTTCAACGGTAATGAGATTAAGAAACAGAAATAACAGAAACATAGAAAACAAGCAATATATATCACAATCCAGCAAGCATCCACGACAGAATCAAAAAATAAGAAATCAACACCGAAAATAACGTGGTTCGCTAGTCGCTCAGTACGACTAGCTACATCCACCAGAAAATGTTTATGCGTTACAAATTAAAACCAAAACAGAAACGTCTTACAGTATGCAGCACACAGAGCAGTCGTGAAAAAATCACGCAGAGAGAAGAGAGAGACGATGAACAGTTCCACGGGTCAAAAACAACCACCCGAAAATAAAATTACAAATCATTTTATATTAAAAAACTTCTCGGTTCAAATAACCGCAGCGGGTCGGATCATGGAACGGGTCAGGTTCTACTCCAAAAATTTCGGGACCTCCGTTATTATGCTACTGCTATATCCCCGGCCTTTTAATATTTTATTTCCTGCACCTACACGAAAATATTAACACAGAAAAATATTTTGTTATACAAACAGATTATTAAATAAAAACAAATTACATATATAACATATATTATATATATATATATATATCCATATATATATATATACACACATATTATTTATTTATTTATTTATATATATGGATATATATATATATATGTGTGTGTGTGTATGTATCCGTGTGTATAAATTTGTGTATATAGATATATATGCATATGTATAGAACTATAGACACACACACACACACACACACGTATATGTGTGTGTGTGTCTATACATACATATACATACACATGCATACATATATAGATATGTGTGTGTATACTTTGCGTATAGATATGTATGTAATCACATATATATTAAAAACTTCATATTTATATATTTATATGTATATATATATATGTATATATATATATGTATATATTTATATATTTACATATATACGTGTTTCTATGTGTATACATACATTTATATGTATATTAATGTAAGTATATTTATAGATATACATACATACATACATACATATATATATATATATATATATGTATGTATGTATGTATGTATGTATATATGTATATATTTATATATTTACATATATACGTGTTTCTATGTGTATACATACATTTATATGTATATTAATGTAAGTATATTTATAGATATACATACATACATACATACATATATATATATATATATATATGTATGTATATATATATAACATGTACACACACACACACACACACACACACATTTTTTTATTCCTCATCTCTCCTAAACCCAACTCACACTATACCTTGTCTATATATGAGTATGGGGCCCTAGTGTCAAAGTTAATAAGACCTTCATTACAACAATATGATAGAGTGCTTTGGCATCTTGGGGAGCATATCTAGTATTCATACGGATTGAACTCTTGACCTTAGAGTAATAGCATTCATCCTCTTTGCTAACTAGACAACCATATTATTGGTATGTGTGTGTGTGTGTGTGTGTGAGTGTGTGTGTTTGAAATGTCAAGGGACATTTTTGGAAATTATATATGTGTGGTTATATTCAAAGCAAGGGGAGATGCTGAGAGGGGGAGATGTTGAGAGGGGAAGTTTTCAAAAACTTTATATATATATGTAAAGGGAGACGATACAATTAATAGGCATTGTAGAAGAGGAAAAGAAGAAAAAAAATGAGAAACAAAAAGTCATACAAAAGTGGGAATGAGAAGTCATTTGAGTTTTCTAATAGAAAATGAAAAAAAAAAAGAGGAGAGACTAGTGAAGAAGAACAGAAGAAATAGATTTAATTTTTCAAGTCATATTCTCCCACCTAGGCCAAAGGGAGGAGATTTATTGGATTTGTCTGAGTTGGATAGATTGTGTTTTATTTGGTTTATTTTTCTATTTTGTTATTTTAAGTTTATTACAATATATAATAATTATTTTAAGCCTACAAATTTTGTTTTTTAGTTACTATCATTTTTGGTTTTTTTTTTTTTGCTTTTTTTGAAGGAGTGGAAAATGGTGGACCAAGAATATGAAAAAATTTATCATATTCTCAAATTCAAATAAAAGCATGTGTGATGCCTCTTCGGGAGTGTCCCCATCAAACATAGTTTTAAAATATAAAAAAATAAATTTGCTATAAATGTGTGTGTTTTTCAGAAACATAGGCAACTCTCTCATTTTTGTTCTATAATTGTGTGTGTTTTTCTTTTGGACAAAAAAAAAAATAGAGCATGGCTGCCTTTTTTTTTAGAAGAACAAAGTTTCCTGCCTTTTTTTAAGAAGAGCAAAGTTTCTTGCATTTTTTTCTATGGATAGGTGTTGATAAAGTACTGATGTTGGTTTTGTATTGTGTTGTGCTATGCTGCACATATATATAATTGCGCGACAAATTCTTCTCCTTAATCTAATTATTAACACTCTCAAAGTGGCTGAATTTCTAGCAAATTAAAGATGACGGATTGAACACTAAATTAAAAGAATAATGCAAAATAATTTCCAGAGTATTCTCCCAAAAAAATGCAAAATTTATGTTATTGTTCCTAAATTATGAATGCTAAAGTTTTATAATCAAGAAAAGTAATTTATATTCAAAACATAATTTTGGAAATTATTTGTTTTCTGGTATTTAGTATGCTCAAAGAAGTTTTTAGCTTCTGTTACTCATATTTATACTTTATATTAGACTTGGGGCATTAATATGTATATTGGATTATTTTGTATTTTTGAATTGTGAATCGTGCATTTAATTTCTGAATTTAATTTATTGGATTTAATTTAAATAACATTTATAAATAAAATTTTATTTAATTAAAATTTGGTACTTTTCACGACAAAATTTAAATCTCAATTAGGTTTTATAAAAAAGATTATCATTATATAAAATATATTTCCGAAGTATTAGTAGTTTTGAATTAACCGCTAACCGACTAACCTTTCCCATCTAGAATTTATGTATACATACCCATCGTGTTCACTTTGTTTACTAAAAAGTTAAGTCAATCTTAAATAATCATTTAGCAAATAATAATAGTTATTTATTGGGAATAATATTGATTACTAAAAAATCAAGCTTAAATTTAAAAATGGGCAAGGATGTCAACTTGAATGCACTTTGCACAATCATTTTATACTAAGCCTTGTACAATGTTGATGATTACTTTATTATCATAATACATATTCATAGGC
The DNA here is from genome assembly GCA_029783825.1 of Sapria himalayana. Classification (NCBI taxonomy): domain Eukaryota; kingdom Viridiplantae; phylum Streptophyta; class Magnoliopsida; order Malpighiales; family Rafflesiaceae; genus Sapria; species Sapria himalayana. The sequence continues at coordinate 1,976,486 of JAREIK010003203.1, forward strand.
ATGTACCATGACATGCTTAGTTCTTAGAAAAATATTTTTCATCCACAGAAATTACCAGACCGCATTGGTAATGACTATATTCTATTCTACCATGATACATGTGTCTGCTTACAGTATTTTCATCCATAGTTTCCCTTGGGTATATATTCTACCATCCAATTAGGTTTGCACAAACATATATATAATATTCTAATTAGATCATTTATTATCAATCAAGTATGCACAATGTATTGGCATATGATTCAATATTTTAAAGTGGATTATTTTAAGAGATAAATACATTTTTCTAGTGCTTTCTTGAATATAGAAAATCCAATAAATATTTGTTGAGTTTTTAAAAAAATGCTAGTAGCAAAAGCAATGCCAGGTAAGTACGAGATGAGTAGATTAATTTCCTTATTAATTTTGAATACGAAACAATATTAACAAGATAATATTTTATATCATTTCTAAGTCTGTCATTAGGATTAATTGGAGAATGTCTTGATTTGCAACCACTCATTCTACTTTCTAAAAAAGTTCAATATTGTTATTTGTTGGTAGACTTATTTTCTTTTTATTTATTTTCCAACATTCATGACAAGAAGGGATATCTCAAAAATTTTTGGAGCTAGAATTCCAATGTTGAAGAAAGAATTTATTAAACAATTTTCTTAATTTCATAATATCAAATAAAAATTATATCATTAACATATTTTTTTTTATTTCATGTTGTCTAAAAAAGATTGTATTATCTATTTATCATATAATATATCTGATGTTTAAGGACTTGAATAAGATTTTCAAGCACAACTTCAAGTGACTATTATAACTAAAATAAATATTTTTTGATATACAAGTTTTTGAATGAAACTTCTTATTATATCTTGAATGTGTTCGCATAAACTCATTCTCAGTCTTTCTTGAGAAATGTATTGTAATAACTAATTATTGGATAAATTATATTTTGGTATCCTATGCAAAAAGTACTTACAAAAAAAAAACCTAATATTATCATAATAATAAAAAAAAGTATACTAAAACAAAAAAAAATACTTATGTTTTGCTGCATTATAAATAGAAAACTTGAAACTACCCCACATTGTACATGTCAGGATATAAAAAAATGTCAGTTTTGGAAAACATTTGAAAATGAACTAATTTTAAAATTTTGGAAAACAACTTCCAGTAAGTTTTCCAAATAATTTTAATGATGTTTCATTTTTAAAAGTTTTCGCAAACATCTATGTGTGTGTGTGTGTAACTATATATAAATATTTATATAAATTTATATGTAAAAGTGTATATTCAAACATATATATATATATATATATATATATACACTAATATATAAGCCTATATAAATAAACATATATGTATAAATGTTTATATATAAATTAAGCTAGTATACAAACACACACACACACACACATGTTTATATATATATGTATGTATATATATATATAAACCTATATAAATACATACATATATATAGGTATATATATAAATGTTTTTGAAAACTTATATACATAAACATATATAAATAAATAATAAATACATAAATAAAAATATAAATAAATAAACACAGACACACACACACACACAAACTTATATATATATATATATGTGTGTGTGTGTGTGTGTGTGTGTGTGTGTGTGTGTGTGTGTGTGTGTGTGTGTGTGTGTGTGTGTGTGTGAAATTATTTTGAAACATAATATTTTTGAAGTTTTTTCGAAAATGTATCAATGATTATTTTCCAAAAATTTCGAAAATAATTTGTTTTTGAAAATTTTAGAACATTAAGTTTTTTTTTTCTATGTTGATGTGTACATCCCTAGGGTAGCTTCAAGTTTTTTTTTATAGTGCATTATAAAAAAAAATATTTTATGTTTTTTTATGCTTTATATAATTCGGATTTTTTTTTGTTTTTTTTTGTAAATACATATGCTTTAAGGTACCAAAATAATTTTTATCCTAATTTAATTATTTGGTTAGCCAATTGGAAAGCATGAAACAATTTAATATTGTAATAGGAGCAACATGAGATTTGAATTAGCAATCTCCACTATTCTAAACCAAGAAAACCACTCGAATACATGTAAATTATCATTTGATAAATATATTAAAATACATAAATATAAATAAAAAATATATGAAAACATAAATATAAGTATGCATTAAATTATATAAATATAAAAACATATATAAATCAACAAATACACACATACACACACACACACACTGATATAAACACACACACACACACATAAATATACATACATATATATATATATATATGTGTGTGTGTGTGCGTGTATAAATATGTTATCGATTTATTTATGATTTTATATCTATAAATTTATTTATACTTATATGTGTTCCATTTATTTTGTTATTTATATATAATCATTTCAATTGGCATGTCAAATAAAAATTTATATGTGCCCAAGTTGTTTTATAAATTTTGGCTAGTGGAGGAGGTGGGGTCTTAATTCTACGTTGCCGAGTTTTGGGTTTGAATAGTTTTTTGAAATAAAAAATATAGAAATTAATGCAGGTTTTTTAAAATTGACAAAAGTAGTACATTTGGTCATCGTTAGTGACGACAACCTTTTGCAAAGTTCAATGATCGTCATTCACAATGCCGGCCATTGAAATAGAAAATACATGAGGGCAGTGCAGAGCAGTAATAGTACAAAAGAAAAAGTGTTTCTAAAACCCCTTGTATTGAAAAACACAGCCAACCCCTGCCTTTTGTCTTTACAAGTTATAATACAATGGTAGATTTTATATATACAACGAACAACAAGTTCAAACTAGTTCGGAAGGTGGAGAAGAGGAAGAACTTGTTTTGTTTCTTAAAATTTCAGTAACATAGAGGGAAAATAGCCACGATCTTAAAAAACCTGACTGAAGGGGAAAAATTCAATAATTTTTAAGTTTAATGGCCATCGTCTACAACAACGGCATTTGAAATTTAAAAATTTTTAAAGGCCAGTGTTGCGAGTGCCAGTCATTGAACTTTGCTAAAGGCCGTCATTGAAAACGATGGCCAAACATACTACTTTTGTCATTTTTTTAAAATCAGCAATAATTTTTGTATTTTTTATTTCACAAAAATTATTCACATCCAAAACTCTACATTGCTCTTATTGTAGGAGTAAATCATTTTATGCTTTCCAATGACATCTAATCAAATAATTGAATTATTATTTTTTTTCCAAATTTTAGAGTACAAAATCGAGTGGATAAATTTTAGTATACAAAAACTTAATTATTTTAAAAATTGATATTATTAATTTTTTAATTAAGAAAACTCTGGTGTACCAAACACAATTGTTTTGTGTCTAGTACACCAAAATATAATTCTCCCATTAAATTATATTTTATTTTATTTTTCAAATTTTGGAGGGAAAAACCAATTAATGAATTTTGAAACTAAACTTAATTATTTTGAATTTAGTGTACATTTTTTGTTATTATAAAATATTTGGTGCAATAAAAATTTAATTATTTTAGAATCGAATGCACTGTTTTTTAATTATGAAACTTTTGATGTACCAAAATACAAATATTTTATATTTTGTTTACTAAAACACAATTCTCCCTTTAATCTTACCACTACAAATAATTATGTTTTTTTTATCATCCAAGTAAGTCATCAGATTTATATTGAAAAGTAATGCTCATTTTTATCTAACAATTATTTTTTCCCCAAACATATTAATATCATATTTTTTATCAACAATTTTATATCTTCAAAAATATTTTTTTTCACTTAAAAACTCACTACACATTATACATGTTTAGGAATTTTATGAATTTTCAGATTGCATCTCATTTCCATAATTTGCTCAATGCATAGAGTAGGTTTAGTGATATTGTACTATTCATTGTTCATTTTGAGATGAAAAAAATATAAAATGATTCTTTCTTAAATATTATAATATAGTATCAGAGCACAAAAGAGACATAGTAGCCCATTACATTGTTCTGACCCAAATTGTAATTGTTGGTGAATAATGATTAGTGGTCATCATCGATAACACTAATTATTAGAGCTTTTATTATTGATTAAAGGTAGACCGCATAAAAAAAATTTATTTAAGTCTAATTTTTGTAATTTTGGCATTTACCAAATTACAAGTTGACTTTGATGTAATGTTGTATTGATTATCTTGCACCAAGGAAAGTTATTATAATTGATCCTTGTTGACCTCTATTGGTGGTGACTGGTGACGTGTTAAAATCATTGATGTTGAGTTAGTTCAGTCCGAGCTTACCTCTTCTTTATTATACATCATCAAAGTTTGATGTCCAATATTTTTTTATTAAGAAAGATCTACAATATAAATCATATATCAAATATTTTTTATGAATATCATCGATTTGAGTATTACCCAAAAAAGTTGAAAGATGGTACATCTCATAACATGAAGGAACCCTACTAAAACCCCCTATCTTAAAAATTAGTTTATTATAGTGAACATAAGTCATGAATTTAAAATTTTCATCATTGAGCATATTTGTTTCATCATACATCAGCTAGACCATCTTGAATATGTGAAATAAAAATATTGGCAGAATTTACATCAAAAATGAAGAACAATGGAATAGACTAATGAAGGGTGCATCCATGAACAATTTGAAGTTGACTCCTATTAGTCGAACTATGTACTGAACTATTATAATCAAACTGAATAGTTGGTAACATTAAATCATAAGTATCTAACTAGTCACCTACAATATACCTAATCAAATCTCTATGTTATTAGTTAATTGCTTCAATCTATTTGTTTGTTTGTGAATAATAGGCTGAGAAAAAATTTAAACTTAGTGGGAAGCCTAGTCGGTTAGTAGTTAATTCAGAACTACTAAAAAAAATACTGGGAATAAATTATTGGTTGGCACAATGGAAACTTTTAAATTTTAAAACCAGACTTAGATTAATTTTTGTATTTTTGAAAAATGTCAAGTTTTGATAAAAAAGAATCAGTGCAAAAAATTATTTTAATTAAAACATATTAAATTCTAATTCCGGATTGTTAGAAACAATCAAATAAACAAAATTTCATAATATATCAATACATTTCACATTTCAAAAAATTTTAGAAAATCTAATAAACCCTCAATAACTCAGCACAAAAATCTATTAGTTGGACCATTGTAGATATAAATGGAATTAGTTCATCCATTTGTATGGCATAAGATCTTGCTAGAAGAATGCTGCAACAATTATGTGCAATAAAAATGAAGGCTAAACTTTATTATGAAAGAGGTTATAAAATAGAGGTAATTAAGTAGCTTGATGTAGTGATTATTTATCTCAATTCAAATAGTTGATGGATAATCCCAGTTCAATATATTCCTAAGAATGAGGGAATAATAGTCACTAATGATAATAATGATTTGGTACCCACTAGACCAATTATTGGATAGAGAATAAACATTGACAATAAGAAACTTAACAGTGTCACCCACAAGGATCACTTTCCCTTATCATTCATTGATCAAATGCTTGATAGTGCAATATTATTACTTATTGGATGAATAATCTAGTTATAATCTAATCATTATGGCAGATGAGGACTAGAAGAAAATAATATTTACTTATCATTATGGTATTTTTTTCCATTGCGAGAATATCCTTTCGATAGTGCAATATTACAGAAATATTTTAATATTGTATGATACCAACTTTCATGTACATAGTAGAATAGATTATGGAGGTGTTCAAGGATGACTTTTCAGCCTTTGACAATTCTTATGAAAATTACTTAGTAAATTTGGAGAGAGTATCAAAGTATTGTGCATAAATAAATTTAATATTAAATTAGGGAGAATATTAATTTATGGTGCATGAGAGATATATGTTTGGGGAGATAAAATATCTAAAAAATAATTAAAGTTTATAGAGTAAAAATGGAAGCCATTGAAAATTTTCAATCACTTACCTGGTTAAGGGTATTAGAAGCTTACTACAAGACTCTATAGAAGATTTATCAGATATTTTTTAAAATTTTCAAAACATTAATGCATGAGTTTGGAACATGACATATGTAACAAATAGCAGGCTCCACAGAACCTCAATCCATTCATGGTCCTCGAGTATTAACTAGTTTCCTGGCTCCCACCAGGCATATTAATATTGCCTACTTTTCCTATCAAAGCGCATGATTTTACACATGCTATGTATGTCACATCCTCTAGGATTTAAACACACGATCTCTAGTCAATATAGTTTAAATACTAGCTTTTAAGTACTAATTGAGCCAAGTATGTTAACTAGTACTCGGGTGCTAGGAATTGGAACTATATAGATTGAAGGTCTTAAGTTTAAATCATAAGAGACATGACATGCATGACATATTGACATATGTAAAATCATCCATCATGATGGGCAATGAAGATAACATAGATTTGCTCGGTGGGAGCTAGAAACTAGTTAACACCTAGGGACTAGTCAAGGGCTGAGGTCAAGTGGGACTACTCATGGACTGAGGTTGAGTGGGACTACTCATGGAATGAGGTCGAGTGGGACTACTCAAAAATTGAGGTTGAGTGGGGTCTAATATTTGTTACAGATAAATAAATTTATATGTAATAAATGATGGGTCTCACTCGATCTCAGTCTTTGAGTGGTCCGTGAATGTTAACCAATTGTTTGACCACCCGATAGGTCAACTAATATTCTATTGTGAGAATGAAAGGAAGTAGGTTCAAGTCCTAGAAATGTAGCATGCATGGTATATAAAATTTTATGCATTGACAAGCAAAGAGTACAATATTAATATGCTCGATGAAAGAGTAGAGGTGTTAAGGGAGCCGGGTGGCCTAGGCATGACACGAAGCACGACCTGACTGAACCGTGCCTAGCTCAACATGGCAGGGTCCCGAACCATGCATGGATCTTGGTCATGCCAGCCCGAGGCATGACTCATGTTGTGTTGGGAGAGAGATACTCATGCCTCGTGCTAGCTCGGGCATTACCTGCATGCCTGGCTTATTGGCACGGTCCAACGGCCTACAAAAAGTAACTCAATGGGTTGTGAGTTATCAGAAAACCAACACTCGACCCACTCGCTTTCTGGTAATGGTAAACTTTGAAATGTAACAACATCGCCATGTGGCAAAGTAGGTTTTATTAAAGAAACTTTACTCACCCCACCATGTGGGTTTATTTTAAAGTTTTAAAACTTAAATTTATTATTGAAATGTTTCACCACAAGGCCCCCACTGTTGACCTTGACCTTGATGCCTTTGTATTCGGTGTTGACCTTACCATGAGCCAATTGGAGCTGGCCTTGGTCGACACTGCCAAACAATGGGGTTGGGGTGAGCTTACCATGAGCTCAACCCGACCTATTCACAGGTTGGGTTGGCTGGGGCGGTGGGTGCACCGCCTACCCGCACCACCTACCTTTACCACATCTACATACGAGCTCCCTAGAGTCGGATGCCCGAACCCGAACCCAACCCCACATTCAAAACCCAGCTGGTCAAAATCCAAAAAAAAATATTTTTTTATATATTTGCAAAACATATCATGGCCATTAGATTTCATTACAATGGCTAGAAAAGAAATCTAATGATTGTCGAGTTTCTGCTCACTTAAAAATCAAAAAATAAAAATAAAAAATTTAAAATTTTTTTAAAAATAATATTTTTAATAAAAAAATCTATAAATATAGATTAAGAGTTTGAATTTTTTTCATTTTTATTTTTGTATTTACTCTCAATTCTTTGCTCTTACTCTCAAATATCCAACTCTTTTCTCCCTTGCTCTCTAATAATCTCAACTCTCATAACTCATTTCAATATTGTAATTTGTAACAAGTAGTTGAATTGTTTTTGTTGTTTCTTCTTGTTGCAAGAGTAGGGACTAGGGTGTGACTGTGGGTTGTAGCTCTATCTATCTCATCTCTAGTTTAGAATATTATTTGAGTAATTTTTTTAAATAGTAAAATTTATAAATAATTAAATAATAAAAAAATGGATAATTGTGAGTATAACAAAAATGATATTAACTTAAATTTAGACATAGATAATAATGATAATCATATGAATAAGTTTGAAACCAAAATCTCATGGCCTCGATTCAAACTCAAATGTCTAAAAAATAAACAAACTAGAGAAATATTTGTAGTTTGAAGTCACTTTAACATAATAAAAAATAAAAATATTAGGGGTGTTGATGAATAATCAGTATAATATAGGTTTTGTAAAAAAATCTATAAATATATAAGTGCATGTGGGATTGAGCACCTAAAGAGGCATACCAATCAATATACTAAATAATATAGTGCATTAAATCCTAAGCAAATCCAAATGAGTATGAGCGGTGAGATTTTTGAAATTGGATCTAGTTCAGTTTCTATGATCCCGTTCATATACCACAATGACTTAGGAAGGGAAGGTAAGACCAAATTCATTACCATCATGGGTCTTCTGATTAAATTTTTGGAGAATCATAGGATTGTCAGTATCATACAAACCTAATTCCATCTTACTATCATAAGATTCCTAGGTCCACATTAAGAATGATATTATTAAATATTATAAGTTAGAAAAATAATTAATAATTAATAAATCTAGGCAATATAATAATGTGATATCCATGATATCTGATATTTGGACTAGTCATGACGAAACATTGTTTCCATGTCTCACTGCCCACTATGTAGATTTCTAAATATAAACTTAATAAAAAGATATTTGAATTTTTAGATATTCTTCATTCTCATGATGGCCCTGCCATATATGAGTGCATGATGATGATATTTAGAGATTATCATATTCATAATAAAATATTTAGTATCACATTTGATAATGTATTTTATATCGGAGTAGCTATTAATATGTTTGTTAAGAGCATTAGAGAAGAACTATTGGTGAGATTTTTCATATTAGATGCATGTGTCACATTATTTACTTGATAATATAAGTGGGGATGAAAGTTGTTACCCCAACATTAGAAAAATACAAAACTTACTAAAATAAATTTGGATGCCTAATAGACAACAAGAGTTTGGTTGTCTATATTTGTCTACGGGTTTAAAGAAGAAGACATTCTAAATGGATGTGAGACACCATTAAAATTACACTTATATGATGTTGAAGTCATTATTATTATTTTTGTTAATCATTTTATTATGTCATTACTCATTATGGATAGATTAAAATTTGCAAATTAAAATCAAAAACTATCACAACCCATCTTTGCACATGACCCGACCCAATTCTAATTGGAATCATGCTGTTTGGTCCATGCTAGGTTGGCTAAAACACAAGTCATGCCGTGTTTGGGCATGACACGATTGCCTTACTAGGTTGTGCCCAATATGGCTTGGTGACCCGACAAATGGAATTACACGACCCATTTGACATCTCTATGGGGATTGAGCAATTGGTTAACACTTAGAGACCACCCATGGATTGAAATTAAATGTAGGGCTCTCTTTTAGTTACAATTAAATATGTTTATATGTTACAAATGATGGGCCCCACTCAAGCTTAGTCCTTAGGAGGTTCTCGAGTTTTAACAAATGGTGGGACCTTCATGCATCTTAATATTATTCATTTTGTCTTTTAGAGTGTATAGTTTTACATGTGTCAAACATGTCATGTATCCTAAGAATTGTTTTGCATGATCTCCAGTCTATAGTTTCAAACCCTAGCACCAGAATACCAATTGAGTGAAATTAATCAATTGGTATTCTTGTGCTAGGACTTGAAACTATAGACTAGAGGACATAAGTAGATAATATTGACATATGAGGCATCCTAGGAGATGTCACATATGAAGCATGAATAAAATCATGTGTTCTAAGAAGCAAAGTAAATAAAATTGAAATGTCTCATTGAGGGCAATGCAACTGGTTAACACTCAAGGCTGCCTAGGAATTGAGGTCAAGTGGGACCCTCTATTTCTTACAACATAAATTTTAAATTCAATTAGGAATTTTAGTATACCATCACAAAACTAAAAGAACACTTTTATCATCCCCTATTATGGTGTCTCTAGATTGGCAATTACCATTTTTATTAAGGTGTGATGCAATTAATTACACTTTAGATATGATGCTTGCACAAAAAAAAATTAAAAATATTTAATGTCATATACTATACAAGCAAGAAACTCATGGTTGCACACCTAAATTACATGACTATAGAGAAAGAACATTTAATAATAGTTTCTGCTTTTGATAAATTTATATCATATTTGGTGGGCTGGCCTAAATTGGTAAGTCTTTTAGTCTATTATAAATTGTGTGTTTAAAAAACCAAAGTGATAATATATACTGACCACTAAACAATTAAATATCATATAGCAAAGAAAGATATCAAGCATAGATTGATTCGATAGATTTTACTCGAAGAGTTTGATCTAAAGTTATTAGATAGGAAAGACACAAAAAATTAGATTGTATATCACTTTTCTAGCTGAGCAACTTTTAGTTTTAGTGATTAATGAAAAGGCAACTCCATAGCATATAGATATTATTAATTACCTAGTTAGTTGATTATCTCTTCTAGACCTAAAATGACATTAGCTTAAAAAATTTTATAATGATTTGAAATTCTTCTATTGGGATGAGACATTTCTCCATAAGTAGTACTCATATTAGATTGATGCATTGTGTTATATAGAAAAAGATTAATAGTATTCTGCAACAATGTCAATCAGCCCCCCTATGGTGAAATTTTGTAGGATTAATAACTATATCTAAAGTTTTGTAATCAAGTTATTATTAGCAGACACTCTTTGAGAATTCTAATGAACTAGTCAAGACTTGTGATAAGTGTCAATTTGTCGAAAATATATCATAAAAGCATGAAATGCTTTGAATGACATATTAGAGGCTGAATTGTTTAATGTTTGTGGAAAAAACTTTATGAGATCATTTTCTCTATCCTCAGAAAACTTAATTATATATATATATATATTATAGTAGCTATGGATTATATATCAAAATGGGTGCAAGCCTTTGCATGTCAACCAATGACTCTAAAATTCTAGTTAAGTTACTACAAAAGATTATTTTCACATATTTTGGTATACCTCAAGCAATCATTAATGATGAGAGAATTCTCTTCAGTAATATGTTGTTTGAAGGAGTATTAGTCGAGTATAAAGTATGCCATAGGATTGCTACAACATACCACTCTCAGACCAATGGAAAAGCTATATTCTAAATTAGAGAAATCAAAATGATTCTAGAAAAGTAGTGAATCCGTAGAAGAGATTGGGAAGATCTATCATTTACCTTTAGAGATTGAACATAAAGAATATTAGCCTTTGAATAAAATAAAATTTGATATACTAGCTATGGGTGAAAGCATAAAAGAACAATTAGGTGATCTGAAAGAAATGACAGTGATTACTAATGAAAGAGCCAAAGTTTATAAAGAGCAAACAAGAAAACGACATGATAAGAAAATTCAAAAGAAGAAATTTTAACTAGGGTAGAAAGTGTTACTATTCAATTCAAGATTATAGCTCTTTTTTATAAAATTAAAATTAAGATAACCTGGTCTTTTCACCATCTCAGATTTTCATTCACAAGAAATAATTAGTAGAACTACAAAATGATCAATCAGAAAGAAAGTTTCTAGCAAATGGGCAAAGAGTTTAAAGACTTTTTGGAGCAAGAAGTTGAGCTAGAGAAGATATCCATCTTTATAATAGAACCATGACAATGAGGAAGAAGTCAGGCTAATGAATATAAGCCAAACACTTTTTTGGAGGCAACTCATAGTATGAGTAAATAAAAAAATTATATATCTATATGTATTATTGTTATATTTCAATTTTTTTTTCATTAAATTTTTTTTGGTTGGCTAAAGAATGATGAAATGGGATTCCTAAAAATAGTAGTGATTATAACAAAGTTTCAAATGAATTTTTTTTGGGGACCAAAAGTGAAGGAATAATAAAGCTGCAAAGTCCAAAAAAAAATGAAGGATGGACAAGTTTGAGGGGAGTCTCTTCATCTCTTTATACTACATGTCAATTTTATTTTTCCAAAATTTAAATCAATTTAGTAGTAGTAGTTAGTGGTCACAAATATTTGATTCAATGAAGCTCAATGAAGATAATACTAAAAAAAGTTAAATGTTATAACTTAGTTTTAAGATTTGACTATTTCCTATAAAATGCACATTAAATGATATTTGTATTCTTTTAAAAAATTATTTGAAAATTAAACTAATGGGAAACTTAGAATTTAAGAATTATTTAATTAAGTTTTACTACCAAATTAGGAAACTAAGCAATGCAAAGTAAAGAAGAATAGTTTGGAATGTAAAAAATTCAGTTTGAAGGGGGTGGGAATAATGAGAGAGAAGAGAGTACTCTTCCACCCGTTTAATTAGTAAGTAGATGTGTGCATGAGCTTCAAGTGTATTCATGCATAAAATATTAACATAAGGTATGACGTATGAGTATGCAATACCACTCTGGTTAGTGATAATGCTAAGTAATCAGATGTCCTTATCATAAATATTGGAATTCACATCAAATGACATGAATGACTTTGAAGACCAAAGTAGAGAGAAAGTGAGCGAGAGAGTGAGAGAGAGAAGAGTACTTAGCTATCTTATTACATAGTAACAAGAAGAATGCATGAGCCACATTTGTACTATTGCAAAAAATAATGACATAAGGTATGATTATGAAATGCTGATCTAATTCGAGATAATGCATGGGTAACTGAATTTTTGTATCACAAATATTAGCATTCACATCAAAAAGAATGAATAACGTTAAAAATCAATGAATACAATTAGAGAGAAAGGAAGTGATGAAATCCTCATACGAGCCTCTATATGCATGGGTGAAAAGAATCTTATGATACTTATTGTTTTGCATACTAGTATAACTTTAAAGTTTTGATAAATTAGCTTATGAAATTGTTAGTTAGGTTTGATGATCTTAGTTTAAAATAACTATGGCGGATACAAAGTTTTTAGCTATGAAATATTATCAGACACACTAGGGAAGAGTTAGATCTAAAAATAAGTTGATAGTGAATATAAATTTAAATGTAACATGAATGAAGTAACTTTCAGGTATAGAATATAACATTACTATTACTAATTGACTACAATTATCTTCACTTAGATATGACCTAATGTTTATTTTTCTTTACTTGATAATGAGAAATGGTTTAAGTTTAAGGTGATGATAACTTTAGGAAACACCAAACACACTCATGTCACATGTACGTGTTGGTTTTATGTGTCTTTCCAAAGAGTCTTTACTCACCTCTCTCCTTTGGAAAATTTGTTGATATGTTAATATGGTTCATGATTATAGGTGTCTCTTTTTCCTTTCGGAAACATGGAAGTTAAACACTAGTTTTCTAGTTTTGATTCGTAGCAGCTTGCTAATTATTAGTCTACTTTGTTCATATTCAATATTCTACCTCTCTTATGCTTTGTAGACAATGAGATATCAATCCTTAGTTTAGATTTTTATACTTGGTATTGTATAATAATTTGCTGCTCATAAAATATTATTGTATCTTTGGTGTGTTAGTTGTTTAATGTATGTCCTACTTTTCTTATAAGTTCTCTATAGATATCTTTCTTATCATTTTTTATTATATTCAAGATCGTGATGAAATCACATCTTCTTCAAAAAAAATTACTCCTTTTAATGCTTATTGCTCATCCTATGATAGTCATCCAAATTGTTCCATCTTCTTCGCAAAATATAATTTCTACATTGACGTCATTGATTCTTTCAATTATTATTTGTTAGATTTTGCATCATATTAAGGCTGCTTCTAGACCTATTTGGGTGGTAAATTTCTTAGGGAGAGACCTTCCACTTCAAGTGAAAGTTCATAGGTAGTCGAGCACTCAAAATATTGATATAATGAGGTTTAAAATAATGAGATTTGAAATAATTATCTCTCTTCCCATTTCCATTTATTTGCAAAAATAGTTATATACACGATTAAGCCTTAATTATGCTATTGGTATCATGAGAGTAAATATATAGTGGTTATAGTTACTAATAAATGATACTAGAATAAATGTGTAGTTATAGTTAGAATTAAAATATATGAAAATAAATGTGCAGCTATTACAAAAATGAAACACCACAATTTTAGCCTAGTTGTGCTACATTTTGTTGTGACCTTAATTCATGCAATCTTCCTTTATAACTTCCCATAAGATTGAGCTGTCATCAACAAGACCAATCTTATTGTATAGTGGTGCAATTAAATATCTAGACACTGGTCTGGTCGGTAAGTCAGCAAAGCTTATCCAGTGTATTAACTTGGCGAACTTCAAGACATCCTTGTAGGAATACGTCCCTCACATAATGAAGATCGATTTGAATGTGCTTTATATGAGAATAATTTGATAGGATTGAAGCTATGATGTGCATCACCATTATAATATAAATTTTGAGGTAATGTTTTTAGTGGAAATCAAAGTTCTTCGAGGAAAATTTGAACGGCACAGTTTCTGAATTGGCATTTGCAAGTGCTCAGCATTCAATCTCTAAAGTGGCACTAGAAAATCCATGCGTCTTTAAACTCCAAGAAATTGGAGTGCATTGCAAGCTGATGTATGCAGAATGGCTGTGTAGTCATTGACATTTCTATCCAAACATGTGAAAGAAAAAGTTTTTATAAGATGCAAGTCAAATATAGAAATATATAAACCATAAAAAAAAATGGTTTGTTCTAAATAAAGAAGCTATTTTGTTTTCATCCAATGAGTTTGTATGGGCTCGTGTGTAAATTGTGAGGGCTTGTTGATCACTAAGGAGATATATGGAAGCGTAAAGGAAGAATATTGAAGACTCATACTAATATGAAAAAATATTGGGTTTTCCCATAAGAGCAGCGACATCAACTAATTTGAGAGATTAACTTCTTGAGAGATGAGTATTGACACTTCTTTGAGAGAAAACATGACACCCAGTTGCTTGATAATAAATGCTACCAAAGTAGAGTTATTTTATGTAATGACAATGTTACCCACTTAAACCAATACATAAGAAATGACTGAACACGCTTACAAATAAACAAAAAGGTTTCTATCATGCAATTGTGAAAAACAAGCGAAGATAGCATTTTTCAGAGTTGTATACCAAACTTGAGGGGCTTGTTAAGTCCATAAATGGCTTTTCGTAATCTACAAGCTTGAGTTGACATGGAACAAACTTTAAACCCCAGAGGTTACATCATATAAACTATTTCAATTTATTCCTCATTCAAGAAATTATTATTTATGCCTATTGACCTCAACTCTCATATATTAAAAATATAAATAGTCATAATTGTCATAATGGGGGGATGTTTAACAATGGGGCTAAATGTCTAACAACTAACCCATCAGCTTTCCTCTTCACCCCAACACCCACTTATAGCTTACATGATTACTATTTTAAAGAAAGGTAACTTGGAGCCATGTTTCATGTTTCATGAATGAGTAAGTGCAGTAGACATAGCCTCATTCTGTTGAAGAGAAGAATATTGATGTATGCCCACAACATCAATCACGAGATGATCGTAGAGTACATATTTATCATATTTTATTGAATATATGTAATTCTATTATTATGATAATCTTGATATCTTCATAATATGAATAACTATAACAATGTTCTTAGAATTGTAATTTAATTATCATATTATTTTTAAATTCTCTTACGGAGTATTATTATGGATATGAATTAAAATAATGCATCCAAAACTAATGTGTTTGGATTGATGACAATATTATCATGGATATGAGATAATAAGTCAACAAATATGTATGTGTTGGAGAAAATGCAATGGACTAACTCACCATGAGAATTGCACATGGATTGATATGTGAACATCACAAGTAATTCACACAGCGATAATGGTGTGAGAGATCCTTGGATTAATATCACCGTAGTTTCATACATGGAACTCTTTTTACTTTAACATAGTCAACAATCATTCTTAATATCGTTGGACTTAAAAGGGTATCATTGGGTATGTCATAAAATATTGAAAGAAATATGAATGATTAAGATATAATTTGTTCATCCCATTTAATAAAAGTATTATCTTGGCCTCCCTTGATAGAGTGAGACCAAAGATGCACGATCATGCTCAATTGAGTCGATATGAGATGTCAAACTTAAAAAGTTTAACAATTTTCTCATGAATCAAGAAATTAAATATTATACTATACATGATATGTTTTATAACTTGTGTCCAATCTAATTGAGTTTAAAGAAATTTAACAACACATTAATATTAACACATATAGTTGGTATCAAACCATGATATTCTCATAACTTGAGTATAAATGATGTATTGCTAAATACCTTTCATTTTTTATAATATTATAAGAGTTTTAATAATATTTATAATATTATATGAAATTCATGGGTCACACACTTACATCATTAAAAAAGTATAATTTAGGTGGTAAATATTAAAGGGTTGAGTTTGTATTGAATTGATTGATCAAAAAGTTTATGCCAAATAAATTCAATGGTAATTTAATGAATTAGTTCAGGACATTAATAGCTAGGTCTATTATTGGAATGCAAAAATAAAAAAAATGGTGTTGGACTCCAAAAGCAAAAAAAAAATTGAGAAATATATAATCATGTCAACTCCACCCAAAAATTATTGTAGAACCATTACAATATGGAAATATAGACTTGTAAAAATCTTTATGCCCCGACATAATAACAAAAACACTATAGTACCATTATAATTGCATAAAACCCATAGTTTTTAAGAAGTTAGTATCATGTTGCTATCATAACAGTACTACCACACTTACTCAAAGAGTTGTGTGCTTCAATGTCAAGTGTCTAGCAATAAGAACCCAATGTAGATTTGTAGTTCTATGATATTACAAAAACATGGTGCAACAATGCTGTGCGAAAATACCTGTGGCGCCAAGTACATGGATGTCTTTCAAAACTCGATGGACAAGATATGTCCCAATTTCGCTACCATACAAAATTTTCATATATTGATTTGTGATAAACGATAAGCATCAAATAGCCTTAGTGATGTGATTTTCCTTTGTTTACTATATTATGTATCCAAGATAAAATTTTTATAAGGTAGAGAAAAGTTGGAATTAAAATGAAAACAAATTAAAGAGGGAAAACAAAGATAAGCAAGCAAAAGACCAAGGCATGATGGACAAATAGATATTATTATTTTGTTTCTATTTTCTCTCATTTTTCAAAAGATATATAGGTTTTACCTCTCTTAATTTGAGATAGTCAAGTTGTATTTTAATTTTGATTAAATGTTTTAATTTAATTTAACGTGCTATTTCAAATTTGAGTTTTATATGTCTTCAATATATAATTCGACTAATTAAGTGATTATTGACTTATCTATGATTATAATTTAACATTAAAAAATGATAATTATGATATCTGATGTAATCTTGTGCAATACTTGTGAGTTTTCAATGAGAAGAATCAATGAAATAGAATAAAATACATAAAATACGTAAGCATGAAATTTTATTTCTTAAGATACATAGGCATGATTAAAGCTTGCCTAAATAGGAAATAAAGTTTATTTGAATACTTATATACTATAGACACTTCACGACACATACAAAACAACCATAATTGATACAAAAACAGAAAGGAAAAATAAAAATGAGAAATATATTCAAGTCGACATCACCCAAACATCATTGTAGAACTATAACCATTTTAAATGGAGATATATACTAGTAGAAATTTTTATTCGTGAGAGAATAACAAAACTCTATAGTACCAATATAGTTGCATAGAAACCATAGTTATTTGAGAAGTTAATATTACATTGCTATCTTAGCAGTACCACAATATTTACTCAAAAATCTATCAAGCAATTTGTGTGCTTCAGTGCCAAGTTTCTAGCAATAAGCAATCAAAGAAAGATTGTAGTTCTATCATGTTTCAAAAAACATGGTGATACAAATTTTGTATGATAATAACCGTGGAACTAAGTACATGGATATGTTTCAAAATTCAATGGAAATGTGATATGTAATAATTTCATCACTAAACAAAATGGTTACATATTGATTTCATGAATAATTTCATCACTAAACAAAATGTTTACATATTGATTTCATGATAAATGTTGAGCATCATATTACCTTAGTGGAATAATGTGAATTTGTGTTATGTATTAGATATCCAAGATGAGATTTGTATAAGGTGGAGAGATTGGAATTAAACATAAGAATGAATTAAAGAAGTAAAACAAACACAAGCAAGGCAAAGACCAGAGCATCTTTGAAACAAATATAGGTTTTCCTTCAAATAATTTAAATTAAATTAAATTAAATGTAAATTAAATGTAAATTAAATGTAAATTACATATAAATTAAATTTGCTATTTCTAATATGAATGATATTTTAATTTAGGTTAAATAATTAAATTTAATTTAATGTCCTATTTCTAATTTGAATTTTGTACTTCTTCAATATACAATGACATTGATTGAGTGCTCATTACCTCCATATGATTCAAATTTGACATTGAAAAATGATAATTATGATATCCTATACAATATTGTACAATTGTTGTGAGTTTTTAACCATAAGAATTATTGAAATAAAACTAAATAAATACAAGAGGTAAGCATGAAATTTTATTTCTTACAATACAAGGACACGATGAATACCTAAATAGAAAATAATATTGGTGGGAATACTTAAATACTATAGGAACTTCACTACAAATATAAGATAATATAACTGCTACATAAAGAAAAAGGAAAAAATAAAACTAAGAAATATAATCATGTCGACTACGCTCATAAATCATTATAGACCATTATAATATGTAGATATAGACTTGTAGCAATCTTTATGCCCCAGCATAATCATCAAAAATCAATAGTACCATTATGATTGCATATAAATTATTGTTCTAAAGAAGGTATTATCATGTTTCTATCTTAGCAGTAGCACAACACCTACCCAAACATCTAAGGAGCAATTTGTTTTAAAGAGTTGTGTGCTTCAGTGTCATGTGTTGAGCAATACACACTCAATGCAGAGTTGTATTGCTATGATGTAGCAAAAAAACTTAGTCTTACACTATTATATTATAATAGTTGTGACACCAAGTACATTAATGTGTCATAATTTTTCCATCATATAAATTCTTATATATTGATCTCTTTACAAAAGATTAGCAACATATTTTCTTAATGGTGCGATGTGCCTTTATATCCTATATTATATATCCAAGATGAAATTATTATTAGTTGGAGAGAAGTTGGAAATAAAATGAGAATAAATATAGGCAACGAGATGACCAAGGCATACTTGACAAGGAAATTATATCTTCTTTCTTTGTTATTTTCTTTCATTTGTTGGAAGATATATAAGTCTTCCCTCAAATCAATATGAAATAAATTTATAAACTTTTTAGTACTTAGAGATAGTCAGGTTGGATTTGAATTTAGAATAATTGATTTAATTTAATTTAATGTAAAATTCTAACTTGAGTTTTGTTCTTATTCAATATATAATGCTAGTGATGTAAAACTCTATTACTTTTTGATTCATTACCTTATGTGTAATTCCAATTTGAAATTATAAAAAGGTAATTATTATATCCCATGCAATCTTGTGTATTAAATGCGAGTTTTCAACAATAATAATTAATGAAATAAAACTAAATGGATAAAATATATAAGCTGACAATTTTATTTCTTATTTTACACAATTACACAAACATGATGAAAGCAACGCCTAAATGGGAAACACCATCGATTGTGAACATTATGAATACCTATATACCATATAGGAACTTTACTACACATAAAATAACTTAATTAATACATAAAGATAAGGGAAAGCGAAATTCAGAAATATAACCATGTCGACTTCCCCCAAAATTCATTGTGAACCACGACAATATGCATATATAGAATTGTAGAAATATGTATGGGCACCATAATAAAAAAAAACTATGGTACCATTATAATTGGATAGACACCATAGTTCTTGAAAAGTTATTATCATGTTAATATCTTAGCAGTAACATAACACCTACCCAAAAATCAATCGATCAATTTGTTTCAAAAGAGTTGTATGCTTCCATGCCAAGTGTTGAGAAATAAGCACCCATGGAAGAGTTTTAGTGCTATGATGTTACAAAAAAACATGGTGCTACAATGTTTTATGATATTATTTGTGGTGCCAAGTAGATAGATGTGTTTTAAAACTCAAAGGACGTGCGATATATCCTAATTTTGACACTAGACAAAATTTGCACATATTGATTCTTTGATAAAATGACGAGCGCATTTTGCCTTAGTGTTGTGATGATCTTTTGTTTACTATATTATATATCCAAGGTTAAATTTTTATAAGGTGAAAGGAAAATGAAATTAATGTGACAGTTAATTAAGGCAGGAGAACAAACATAGGCAAGGAGAAGATTAATGCATAGTTGACAAATAGATGATATTTATTTCTTGTCTATTTTTTTTCATTATTAGAAGGATATATATGTTTTCCATCAAATCATTGTGAACTAAATCAATAAACTCTAGCACTTAGAGATATTCATGCTGTATCTTAAAATGATTTAATTTAATTTAATGCGCTATTTCTAATTTGAGTTTTGTACTTGTTCAATATATATAATGCTAGTGATTGGTGTGGTAATTTCTTTTTGTATAATTCCAAATTGACTTTCAAAAATGATAATTATGATATCCTAAGCAATGTTGTGTAATACTTGTGAGTTTTCAACAATAAGATTTAATGAAATAAAACTAAATAGATAAAATAGATAAGCATGACATTTTATTTGTTACTTTACTCAAGCATGATGAAAGCAAGAAAAGATAATAAATTGCATTGATCGGGATACTTAAATACTATAGGTACTTCATTACACATGTAAAATAACTTAACCAACACAAATTAATTAAAAAAAAAGGAAAAAATGAAACAATGAAATAAAATTAGGTCAACTCCACCCATAAAGTCTTGTTGAACCACTATAATATGAAGATGTAGATGTGTAGAAATCTTTAGGCCCCAAAAGAATAACATAAAGACTAGCATCAGTAAAATTGCACAGAAACCACAAATTTTAACAAGTTTAATGTAGCTATATTTGTAGCACCCACAATAACTTTCATGAAATTGTAGAGATTGGTGTGATTTGTTGCAAGTGTCAAGCAAAAAGCACCCAAATGCAGAGTTGTAGTGCTATGGTGTTACAAAAAAACATGGTGTTACAACGGTGTATGGCAATTATAATGGCACAAAACACACGGGTGTGTTTCGTAACTTGAAGCACATGTGATATATCTTAAATTTGACACCATACAAAATGTTCACATATGGATTTCATGATAAACGATGAGCTTCATATTGCCTTAGAGGTGTGATGTGCCTTTGTTTCCAAAATTATATATCCAAAATAAAATTTTTATGAGGTGGATAGAAGTTGGATTAAAAATGAAAATGAATTAAAGAATGAGAACTAACACATGAATGGAGAAGACCTAAATGACAAGGAGATGATATTTTTATACTTATCTATTTTTTTCTCATTTTTAGAAACAAATAAAAGTTTACCATCAAATCATTGTGAACTAAATGTATAAACTCTAGTACTTTGACAAAGTCAAGTTATTTCTATCTCATTTTTATGAGATAGATAAAGAGATAAACTAATAGATAGATAGACAGAAAATAAGATAGACAGATAAACCATATAGATAGATAGATAGATAGACAGATATACAGATAGACATATAAAGATATAAATAGATAGACATATACACAGATAGATAAATAGACAAATAGATATATTTACAAATAGACATATAGGTAGATATATAGATCAAAATATAGATAGATAGACATATAGATATATAGATAGATATCCATATAGCAATATAGCCAAATAGGCAGAATGATACATAGATAGATAGGTAGATAGATAGATAGATAGATAGATAAAAAATAGATAGATAGATCAATCGATAGATAGATAGATAGCTAGCTAGCTAGCTACATAGATAGAAAGATAGATAGATAGATGGACAAACACATAGACACAAAGATAGATAGATAGACAGACAGATAGATAGATAGACAGACAGATAGATAGATTGGCAAATAGAGGATATATGTAGAGAGATAGACATTTAGAGAGATATATACATAGACAGATAGACAAATAGACAGATAGATAGACAGATAGATAGAAAGATAGACAAGTGGATTGATAATGAGATAAACTGATAAATAGATAGACAGATAGACAGATAAACATATAGATAGAAAGGCCATATAGACATATAGATATATAGACATATAGATAAATAGACAGATAAAAAAATAGATAGATAGCCAGATAGATAGATCGACATATAGATAAATAAAAAGATAGACAGATAGACAGATAAAAAGATAGATAGATAGACAGACAGATAGTTAGATAGATAGATAGATTGACATATAGATTGACATATAGACAAACAGAGAGACAAACAGATACACATACTGACAGAGGACATAGACAGATTGACTAACTGAAAAAAAGATAGATAAACATATAGACAAACAGATAAATAGATAGATAGAAATATAAATAGACAGATATACAAGTAGATAGATAAAGAGATAAACCAATAAATAGATAGATAGATATACAAATAGAAAGACATATAGATAAACCATATAGACAGATAGAGAGATAGAAAGATAGATAGATAGATAGCTAGATAGATAGATAGATAAATAGACAGATAAATAGATATACCGATAGATAGATAGACAAATAGACATATAGATAGATATATAGATCGACATATACACAAATAGAAAGATAGAGAGATAGTCACATTGATAGAAAGACAGATAGACAAGTAGATAGTTAAATAGTTAAACTGATAAAAAGATAGATAGATAGAGAGATAGATAGATAGACCATATAGATAGATAGACATATAGACAGATTGACAAATATACAGATAGAAACTTAGACAGATAGACATATAGACAAATAAACAGATAGACAGATAGAAAAATAGATAAATAGACAGAAAGTAAAAATGATTTGATGAGATAGATAAAGAGATAAACTGATAGACAGATTAATGCAAGTGATATTTGTACTTTGACAGAGTCAAGATAGATAGATGATATTTTTTTCTCATTTTAATTTATAAAAATAATTTAATTTAATTTAATGTCCTATTTCTAATTTAAGTTTTATACATCATCATACGTAATGCAAGTGATTGAGTGGTCATTTCCCTATGTCTTATTCCAATTAATTCGACATTGAAAAATGATAATTATGATATAGTGTACAATCTTGTGAAATACTTGTGAGTTTTCAACAATAAGAATTAATGAGATACAACTAAATAGAAAAAATAGATAAGCATGTAATTTTAATTCTCAATATACATAAGCATGTAGTTTTCAACAATCCTATTTAGGTGAAAGCATGCCTAAATAGGAAACAAAGTTGATCATAATACTTACATACTATAAGAACTTCACTACACATAAAGAAAAATACAGATACATACAATACAAATACATAAAGAAAAAAGAAAAATAAAACTAAAAAAATAGAATTATGTCAATTCCACCCAAAAGATCATTGAATAACCATTATAATGTGAAGATATAGTTTGTAAAAATCTTTAAGACCCAACATAATAACAAAAACTCTAGAGTACAGTTATAATTGGACAGAAACCATAGTTTTTGAGACATTAGTACGTTGTTGCTATCTTAGCAGTACTACAACACTACCCAAATATCTGTCAAGCAATTTGTTTCCAAGGGTTGTGTGTTTTAGTGCCAAATATCACGCAATAAGCACTGAAGGTAGAGTTGTAATACTATGTTATTACAAAAAACTTGGTGCTAGAATGTTGTGTGATTATAGTTGTGGAACCAACACGGATATGTTTCAAAACTATGAGATAAATTATGTCATAATTTCAGAGCCATACCAAATTTTTTCATATTCGTTCATCATAAATGATGAGCATCTTAATGCCTTAGTGGTGTGATGTGTCTATTTTTTCTATATTATATATTCAATATGAAATTTTTATAAGGTGGAGAGAAGTTGGAAATAAAATGAGAATAAATTAAAGGAGAACCAACATGGGCAAAGAGAAGACCAAGGCATAATTAACAAGTAGATGATCTTTTTATTTATAATTTCTCTCATTTTTCCAAACATACATCAGTTTTTTTTCAAATCATTATTAACTAAATCAATGAACTCTAGTACAATGGGATAGTGAAGTTATATTTCAATGTAGATTAAATAATTTAATATAAATTAATGTGCTATTTCTAATTTTAGTTTTGTAATTCTTCAATAAAAAATGTTAGTGATTGAGAAATCACTATTTTGTGTATCATTCCAATTTTATATTAAAAAAAATTATAATTATTATGCCTTATGAAATCTTCTATAGTACTTGAAAGATTTCAACAATAAGAAATAATGAAATAAAACCAAATAGATAAAATTTATAAGAATGCAATTTTATTTTTTACTATACACAAGCATGATGAAAGCATGCCAAAATAAGAAATAACATTTATTGGAATACTTATATATTATATGCACTTTGCTACACATATATAATAAATTAACTAATACATAATGAAAAATAGAAAATAAACTGAAAAATATAATCATGTTGACTCCACCCAAAAATGATTAATAGAACCATTATAATATGGAAATATAGACTTGTATATTTCTTTATGCCCCAACAAAATACCAAAAAAAATATTTATTACCATTATTATTGCATAGAAAAAATATTTCTTGAGAAGATAGTATCATGTTACTATCTTAGCTATACCACAACACCTACCAAAAAAAATATATCGAACAACTTATTTCAAAGAGCTACTTGATTCAATGTCAAGTGTCGAGAATTAAGTAGTCAAGGAAAAGTTATTATTGCTATAATGTTACAAAAAAAACTTGGTGCTACAATGTTGTATGATAATAGTTGTGGCATAGAGTACATGGTTTTTTTTAAAAATTTAATTTTTATGACTATGAAAATTGATGTTGAGATTCAATTTTATTGTAATGATAACTCTTGCAAGATGACTCAAAAAGTGATGATAATTGCTCTGTGAACAAGTTATGAAACCTTGTATAAGCCAATGACAAGAACCATTATGTCAATGGGAAGTGGGTCCTTCATTGCTATGAAGAAAATAGCCATGGAGAACAATAGTTAATTATCATGACTAAGTTTTGAGTCTTGACATTGGAACATAGTATCATAACATGGAAATATGGTGTTACAATATTTAAACAGTGTGTTACAACATGAAACCATATTGTTTAGAAGGGCATAATAATGAGAATAATCTTATGATTATATCCTTAAATAAAATGGAGGAAGGAATACCATATTGTTCATAAGGGTTTGAATATTGTGAGGATTTCTTTTATGGAAAAGAAAAAAGGGTGAAGTTTATATCAACAACCACCATAGTAAATAATAGTGATAGATTTATTTCATGACTTTTTTCAAAAAATACCAAAGACATTTTTCAACTTGAGATTGGCAATTGGACTTTGCTAGCTCCTCAAATAAGTAATATGTTTCCTCCAATAATTTATTTATAATTGAACTACCTATGGGCACCTCAATTGAGTACCTCATCATGTAATTCAGCCTATTAAAGAAAATTTGAGTTATGAATCAAAACTCAAACCTATGTTGAAGGGATCTGTTCAACAACTCTTTAAAATGGTTCTCATCATTATATAAGGTCTTTTGCTCATTCTTCCAAAAATTACTTATCTCCCTCCAAAATGAATAGTAATTTAAGGTGAGAAAAATATAGTAAGAAATATCCCTACAAGTTAATCCCAACTCTCAATAAAACCATAAGATAAACACTAAAACCAATGTTGTGCCTTATCCTTTAATGACAATGGGAATAGGAATAAGCTTATTATATCATGACTATCTCCACTCATTTTAACCATGTCGAATAGCTCCAAAAATAACATGATATATCTATTAGGATCCTTTGATATCTTTTTGATATATAGGTATTGCTAATTAATTACTATAAAACATATCTTTAAATCAAAATAGTTTGCTTCTTCTAGTTAAATCTGAATACCCAAATAACTATTTAACATCACTGACTACCAATAATTTTCCAAAGTGTAGTGGTGGATAGGTTGTTGGATAACTTGCCTATTATTAGCTTGGAGCTCTATTTTACTACTTGTTCCTTCATAAGCTCTTTATCAG
The DNA here is from genome assembly GCA_029783825.1 of Sapria himalayana. Lineage (NCBI taxonomy): Eukaryota > Viridiplantae > Streptophyta > Magnoliopsida > Malpighiales > Rafflesiaceae > Sapria > Sapria himalayana. The sequence continues at coordinate 2,002,743 of JAREIK010003203.1, forward strand.
TTATTTGTTTGGAAATTACTCTACTGGTTCTTTTAATTTTTAGGTTCAAATGAGTTATCTTAGTCCTAGAACTTTGGCTCATAAAATGATGCTAAAAAATAAAGAAAAATATACAAGTAAAATTCAAAACACAACTATCAACATTTCAAACAAGGTAACAAGACTGACTAATATATTTAAAAATTTTATTGAAATTAATGGAATCTAAAATACTGAAAATAAATTATCATTTCCTAGAAATAATAATGTTGACTCATGTTGCTAACTAAACTAAATAAGAGTGGAAAAAACTTAATGTTACCTTGTTATATTTCCTAATTTTGTTAGTTAGATTGTATCCCAAAAGCTCATTGGTGAGAGTATCTAGTTAACAAAGATATACAAGTATATGAGTCAAAATAGTAAAAAATACTTTTGTCTGTATATTGATCCCTCATTATTTGTATATATAGTCTAGCCAATAGATAATAATGCAACATAATTTTAGTAAATAAGATATTTATCGATTTTGGTATCAATCATATATCCAAGGATTTGTCTATTTAATTTATATGATGTGTATATAAATAGTTCAAATTATATTGGGTTTGGGTACATAACAAAAGTTTGATTATTGTTTAATATCTCTTTACCCCAATAAAGTACATGGGAGTTATCATCAATGATCTCATCACTATGATATCATTACTTAGTTATCCACTTAATACATTACTATTGAGATAATAAAGTATCTCTACTCATGAGTTATTCACAAACTCATACTTTTTAGCAATTCATCAAATACCCTTAAAAGTGGTTTTATATGTACATTTTTATTCTCCAGCATCAGGTATCATAAAGAGCAAGAACTAACATGGTTAGTAAGTATTTTCACTTCTAGCTTCATAAGTACCATATTCATAATATTAACATATACTTCCCTCAAGTTTTATCAGTAAGAATATACAAGTGAAAGCAACTCAAAGAACTATTACCACATTGTGAGTTATAATTCATACATGCAAGACTCATAGATTACATATCATCTCATCAGTGATGATATGACTTTCATACTAAAGGTAAAACCTATAAGAGAATATTTTATATAATATTCATATCAATTGAGAATCAATTCTTTCGACTTCATACTAAGATATGTATCATCCATTATCATTTAAAATTTTTTGTACTTTCAACTACATGAATTCTATACTCAAAATGAGTAATATTGTAACTTTATTATGATGCCTAATTTATTAGTTAGGTGATATTCCAAAAGCTCTTAAATATAAATATCTCATCAACAAAAATCCACAAGTACATGAGTCATACAAGTAGTAAATTAGACTTTTGTATAGTTATCAATCCCATGGAAATTATATCAATAGTTTAGTTATTCAACAATAAGATAACTAATTTTTAGTAAATGCACATATTGTTAAAAATCTTAGGTCAATGGGTTTATTCATTTAATATATATGATATTATTTAAGTTGCTCAACTTATATTGTATTGAACAGAAAATGAAGGTTGAGATATTATATAATGACTCTTTTTCCAAATAGCATACAAGATAATTATCATAATTAAGCTCTTCCCAATCATGGTCCCCTCATAGGTAATCTCTCAATATATCACCATTGAGAAATCTCTACTCAAGAGTCATTAATAATCTCATACTATTTATGTGACTTCGTCAACTATCCTAGATATTTACTACATACACATACTCTTATTCTCCAACCTCAAGTATGATAAAAAATAAAGATTGATATAGTTTGGAAGTATTTATACTTTTGGTATCATAAGTATCATACTCAAATAATTAAAATATGTCTCGCTCAAGTTTCAGTGGTGGGAATGATATAAGTAAAAGCAACTCACAAGGGATGTTACTAACTTGAGAGTTACCACACAATCATGCATGCATGAGGATTAATGATCATCGTCCTTCTCGATAATAATGCAACTTCCCCATTAAAGGTAAACTTTTTAGGAGAACATTCAATATAATGTATATCCCAATCAAGAACAAATTCTTTTAAGATGTGTATAATAAATTGATATGTAGAGGCATTTATACTTTTGACTTTGTATGCCTATAATAAATCACAGTTAGATGTGTCAAACAGGTCATGTAATGCTGGCACAACCTATTTTTGGGTGTCCCAATTATGCCACCATGTCATACCAAGCACGACCTAGTTGGGAAGTCATGCCATGCTATATACGACACTACAAGAATTATGCTCGATCTAGCATGGTTCAACTGGCACGTGTCCATGTAGACTCATGCTTTTTATGCTAAGTCATTTTTGGGTCATGCCATCATGTCGGATCATAAATTTTTTTGGGGAGTTAGCATCCCATTACCCATAGCATCATCATCACCATTCCAATCCAACTCCAAATTCCAATGTCCATCACCTAATCACTGCTACCATAATGAATAAAAAAAATTTAATTTATGCTTCTAAATTAAACATAAATAAATGATTACAAAAATAGATGAGAAAAATAATCATTATTAAGCATCAATCAAAAAATATAAAGTCTAACAAAAGTCAAAATGTCAAAAATCAAAATTGAAAGAAACAAGCAAGCATCAATCTCAATACCAATGCCAATTGATGTTTGTATTTTTATGTAAATAATAATCATCATCAAGTAAGCATCTGATGGTATCACTAGTTGTAGGGGTGGCCACAACATCATCCGAGTCCAATGAGTCATTATTTGCCTCTACCATCAACTTGTGTGCTCATGCTCTCGATCTCGATGTAGCTTTATCCAATATGCATATTTTTAAATCTTCTCAATTCTTCATGCATGCAAATATTTCAATGATATCTGGCCATAGTCTTGATCTTTTATCCAAAATAATATTGACTGCAATAGAAAAAGTAAATATCGATGTTATGTTTGACACTAGAGGAGTTAGTAAATACCATGTTATTTTTGATAGCATAGGATAGGTGAATTTATATAATTTTCACCATAATAAACTATTAAGATTCTTGTTATTATTATGTGATATGGTTGAACATTAATCAGTATCTAAGTATCAAAATAACTCACTCCTATTCAAATGAGCACCCAGTCATTTTCCCCTAACAAACTGAATGGAAAAGTCATCATCTCTAAAAATTATGTTCATATCCTTATATCGAGCCTGGCTACAACAACTACCATACCTAGTATCATAATATGTAAATAATTCAATCAATTTTTCATGAATGAATTTCCTAGGTTGTTTTCCCTAGTTCATGCATGTGGATATATATGTCAAAATATTCTCTACCCCTTCCATCTTAACCTATGATCCATGCATGTATCTAGACAATACAGAGATGAAATGGTAGACCATTACTTTAAGTACTTGGTTTCCATCTCAATAGTCATGTCACTTAAAATCATGTCATCTTTAAAACTTGCTAAATATTCTATTAATATCACATATGCACCTAAGTGTAATGCAAGTGGTGGGTGTGTACATAGACGAACACATGTACGTTCATCATGTTCATAAAAAATCTCTTAGAATTTCATAAATGAAATTCTTGTATCCTAGTCTTTATCATCAATAATAAGTTTATCGCTCTTTTTATTGACGTAGTTGGATATCACTTATTTGTATCCAACACATGACTCTAGCATCAGGTAAGTATAATTTTAATAATGTCTGACATCTATTTAGAATTTTTTTCTTTAGACCTATATATAAATATAGACTATCAAACTCCTATTATTTGCTAGGTGTCCAAATACATTTTAATGGCTTTCATATTTTTTTAATGCGGAGGAAACAATCATCATCCTTGCTTGTACTATCTGGTTAATAATGTAACACATATATTTAATATAAAAAATCTTTCTTAAGGCTCATCTCTAAATGTCCTAAAAAATATATTAATGACTACTCCATTGTTAGATATATTATCAAATATGATACTATATATTTTATTATGAATATAATAATCTCTAAAGATTCTTGACATATACTCATATATGGAAAGACTACGATGAGGATAGAAGATCTATGGAAATCCTAAAATTTTTTATTAAGTTTCCATGAAGAATCTACATAGTGAGTGGCAAGATATGTAAAAGATACATTATCATGAATAGTGCAGATATTAGAAGTTATGGATACCACTTCACTATATTTTCTAAATTCATTAATTATTAATTATTTTTCTAAGTTATAATACTTTATTATGTTATTTCTACATCTGGACATAGGAATCCTATGGTATGCTTACTAAAAATAGGTTTGTATGATACAGACTACCCTATGATCCTTCGAAAATCTAATTGGAAGATACATCATGGTGATCAATTTGATCATGTCTTCCTTTTCTAACTCTTTGAGGTATATGAAGAGGGTCAATAAAGAAACTGTACTAGATTCAGCCTCAAAGACTCCACTACTCAGTTAGGTTTACATAGGATCGAATGTATCCTATTTTTTAGAGCATTGATCAGCATGCTTTTTTAGGTGGCCCATGCCACCCGTACTCCTACATGTATATACTTTTTTACAATATATATATTGTGTTGATTCTTCATCGACACCCCTAGCATTTTTATTAATTAATATGTTAAAGTGAGGTCAAACTACATATGTGTGCTTGGGTCATGCCACATAGATGCGCACAACCAACCACATGGTGAACTCATTAAAAAATATACCATTGTGTAACCAAAATGGGTAAATTTTTTTAGAAAATCTATTTTAAATAGATCGGGTAGGAGGGGAATAGGCCAAGTGGATTGCGGCAACTTTTTGGTTCATGGTCCTGGGTCATGGTAATCATGTCGGTGGACTATGCCAATGGACTAGGTACTTGTGTTGTGCCTAGCCCAGCATGAAGAACAACATCTCATGGCCTAGCACGACACGAGCCATGCTTCAGGCTAGCATGAATTAGGTCTAAGAATGGTTTTGGACCTTATTGTGCTAGTCTAGACATGTTTCAATCAGGTCGTGTCTTGTGTCATACCCATGCCATCCAGTTCACTCAACACCTCTAATCATAGTTAGAATGGATGTTATTTTCTTTTTATCATATGTGTGAGTATTCATACTAATTGACATGTCATTATCCACCAAGATAATCTTCCATAAACCTACTAATAGCTAAAACCCTAGTTCAAGTTATATTTAATCAATATCCATCAATATCCATAATACAAATACATCAACCATATTCATTCATAAATTAAATGAATAGTCACATCACATATATTCAAATTACACAAATTCTAGACTCATACAATTTTAGTAAAAGTTTTTAAATCTATCCTAGAGATAGGGTTTAAGAGGTGAACTCCCACTCTAGAAATTATATTAAATCTCGCATCCTTTGCTTTCTTATGGAACCCCTAGGGAGTACAAAATGTGCTCATAGGATTTAGTAGTTTTATTGGCTTTGCTTGCTGCATGAAGGGAAAGAAAAAAGAATGAATGAAATGGTCTAGATTTCTCTATTTTTTACTTTTATACTCAGTCAATTTTACATTACTCCAAGTGGGAAGTCATAACTTTTAGAAGAAACTCGTAACTTCATCCTTCATCTCTTAAGCTTGAGGTTATGACCACATAAAGCAGTCATGAATCTGTACTATATTTTGTTCTTTTTATGGCACAAAGTAATAGCAGTGACAATGACTATGACTTGGGTCTAATATCTATATAACATGAAGTTAGGATCTATAAAGTAGCCATGGCTTCGTCCACTTGTCTTCTTGTCTTTAATAAATAAGCTTGGCACTATAATATGGTTGTGACGTGGTGAAGGCGTTCTCATATAGATATTTAATTTCATCATAATAAGAAAGCCATGGAATTGATATTGGTCCTTCTTGGTTATTATCTCGGTGTAGCAATGTGATATAGCCATATCATTGAAAAGGTCTTATGTACCATAAGTTGTGACAAAGAAGTTGTCCTCATATGTTATCAAGTATCTATGGGACTATGGGTGGAAAAACATAGGCCTTATATTCTCTCATATATATATATATATATCATGTTGTTATAGTGCTAAAAGAATTCCACGACACTGTCAATTAGCTTAAGCATAAAAGTTACATTTTTGTTTTCATTTGAGGATAAAAGTTGTGGCCTTTCGAAATAATCATGCTCAAGTAATATTCTATGTAACATTTAGCATCTCAAAGGTTATAGTTCTAAATAATTTTCATAGCTTTGGCCTGTATAGTTTTGACTCTTTAAGTTACTATAGTTTAAAAGTCATAGCCTTGTAAAAAGGCATTGGCTCTAACTTGATATTAGCAAGCCATATAAAAAATAAAGTCATAGTACTTGGACATGACAATGACCTTGAGCATCTAATATGTGCTTGGTTGCTGGGATATATAAGTAATATCACAACCATTTAAATTTCATGAGATAGTTATAATTGTGAATTCATGATACTATCATAGCCACTGAGAATATGTCATATTATGGATTATGCTAATGATTTGGTATGGTCATGACATACATGGATTGCTATGACCAATTAGATAAACATCTTAAAAACTTATTATTCTAACTAAGAAAACTTAGTGGCTAAGCAAACTTATTATTCTAACCTCTCTTCTAAACATCTTAAAAACTTATTGATTTCATGATTATTCATATAACTCACCAAAACTTCAAAGTAATGAGATTAATCCATAATTTCTTTTATTTCATGCCAACAAAACATCATAAAGTACTAGTATACTTATGAATATTTAGTAGTTTGAACACCGAATAAACTCACATAATAAAATAATTGCTCATCCCCAAGCAATAACTTCTACCTCCAAAAGAAATAACAAAAGTCAAACATCTCAAATCAATTCCACACTATAAGTACATGATATGACTTTATAACTCCACCAAATTTTATTGGTTAGGTGATATCCCAAAAGTTCATTAATGAGAATATCTAGTTAATAGAGATCCAAAAATACATGGATTATACAAGTAGTAAAATAGACTTTCATCTATATATCAATCCCATAAACATTATATCAATATCTCGATTATTCATCTATGAGAACTTATTCTTTGAAAAATTGATATTTTGATTATTAGACAACTTAGGTCCATTAGTTTATTCATATAATCTATGTAGTAATATTTTAGTTGCTCAACTTATATTGTATGGACATATAATGAAGGTTGGGATGCTATGCAATGAGTTTTTTCCTTGATGACATACAAGATAGTTAGCACCATTGAGTCATTCCCAATGGTAGTCCCCTCATAGTTGTTCCTTTAGTATAATACCACCAGGTCAATAATTCATATTTGCTTGAAAGTCATTCATAATATTATACCTTTTATGTAACTTCGTTACTTGCTCTTGATGGTTACTTTGTATATATACTCTTATTCTCTAGCATTAGATGTCATAAAGACCAAAGATTGATATTGTTAGTAAGTAATTTTACTTTGCAGCATACTTACACAATTAACATATACTTTACTCAAAGTTCACTGATGAGAATCATATCAGTAAAAATAACTTGCAAGGATTGTCACAATCTTGTGACTCACCACACACTTATGCATATCTTAAGAATTCCCTATCATCTTCCTTCTTGATTACGATGTAATTGTCACACTAAAGATTGATCTATTAAGAGAATATTCTATATAACATCAATCTCAATCAAAAAATAGTTCTTTTAAGATGTATAGAATGGATTGACATATAAAGTATTTGGATTTTTGTCTTCTTAAGTATCATAATCATGATGATTAACAAACATAGATTTTGGCTTTCACCATATAAGTTTATTTTATGCATCACAGTCAAAAGGGATGTCACCATAATAATCTCTCACAGATATACAAATAGTCAAAAATCTAATTCAAGTTATATTTAATCATCATCCATAAATATTTAGAATATAAAATAAATCAAACATATTTATTCATAAATAAAAACTATGTCACATCACATATATTCAAATTATACAAACCCTAGACACATGCTATTTTGGTATAAATTTTTAAATCTACCAAAGAAATGGGGAGTTTGAAAGTCATGCCCCCAACTCTAGAGTTTTGTACAGAACTAATTCATTTACAATAAAAAATCTAAAATTTAAGTTGAGTTTCAAAAATATTCCCAAACTAGTGAGTCTGGAAATAACGTGGCAAAGCCGTCATTGTGAATGGTGACCATTGGCGTGCTGTTGATTTTTTATAATTATAGGCCGGCTTTGTGATTACCAGCCATTGAAAATATTGTAAGGATTTCATAATGCTCCTCGCCCCTCGTTGAGATCACAACTTATCTTGAATCTCGTAGTCTGGTCTATCAGTGGATTGCTAAAACTATAGTCTCTCTTTTCAATAAAACATAGTTAGGTCGCCCCTCACCCCTCGCTCCTTCATGGAGCTCACTAGAGCTCCATCATGGAGATCACTAGAGCTCCATCATGGAGCTCTATCGAGCTCCAGCAAGCTCTAAGTGGAGCTTGATGGAGCTCGACGTGGAGCTCCGTCGAGCTCCACGATGGAGCTCTAGTGAGCTCCTTCGTGGAACTCAAGGAGCTCTATCAATCTCCATGTCGAGCTATTTTGTGGAGCTCGAGGAGCTCCGTCGAGCTCCACTTCGAGCTCACTAGAGCTCGAAGCTCCACAAGCTCCACTTCAAGCTCAATGGAGCTCCATGATGGAGCTCCAAGAAGAAGCGAGGGGTGAGGGGCGTGGGACGAGGGGCATAATGGGTTCCCTACAATGTTTTCAATGGCTAGCATTCACGTCAGCCTATGTTTTTAAAAAATCAACAACGTGGCAAACCAAGCATAGGTTTTTGTGGAGTATTTAGATGAGTTTTTTTTTAAATCTTGTCATTTTTTTGGCCATAGGGTCATTTTGTGTAACTGAATTTACATTTGCATATGAATATTTTAACTTGATAGTTTATGCATATTTATTATATCCTCTATAATTTAATCCATTTTAAAATTAAACTAATATTAAAAAGGGAAGGAAAAAAGTTATTGCCGACTTGTTTTTCATAGTATGTATTTTCTTGATTTTTTAATATACATTTATTTATTTGGATCAATATTTTTAATAAACACCCTTCTGTTATTTTTACATGTAGTTTATAGATACTTTACTAAATTTACAAAAATCAACCATTTAAAATGCAAAAACCCCTTATATTGGATTTTAAATTATTTTAAATCTTATTAAATTTAACTAATCAAACCAAGCATGTCATGACTCCTAAGTGAGAGTGTCTGGGGGTCATTATAATCATGATCTATATTGTGAAGTCACGACCTTGAATGAAGTCATAGCACATGTTTGGTTTTCTAACGTTAATTATGAAGTTGTGATATGACCTTAAATGAATTCATAACATGTATTTGGTGTCATGACCTAAAATTATGAAGTCGTGATTTGGATAGAGTTATGACCTAGGATTATGAAGTCGTGATCTAGAATTACGAAGTCGGGACTTAAATGGAGTAGCAACTTATCTTTTGTTATTGCAACTAGTTGACTTAAGGATTTAAATCATTACCTTGTTATATGGTGTTGTGATATGAATGAAGTTACAACATGGATGTAGTGTTGCTACCTTAAGTCTTAGGTTTAAAAAGGTTTTTTATTTTATTATATAAGTATTTGTAAATGTAAATATAGTTATCAAGCTAGAATGATATACATAATGGTTTAAATTTTAGTGAAATTTTCCTCTTTGAAGTTCAACATGTTCTTTCTTTTTCCCCACCTATTTCTCTCGTGCATTTGTGTGTTTCATATTTGAGTGTTTCTCTTTGCCTTCTTGAAACCCTAATCATCTTCGAGGTTCCCCAACATTTGGTATCAGTGGGATATGCTGTGCATCTCATATTTTTTTTTTTACATTTGGTATGAATGCCAAGAATTTGGCTCTATCAATATGTACACATATCTTGCATATATATATATATATATATATATAATGTTACTTCGTGCACCATTTACAATTGCAAAATGTATATACACATATTGATTGGTATATGTATATATATATTACTATAATTAGTGGTTATGAAAAATCAAAATTGATGGAAGAAATCACAATCAAAATACACACACACACACACACACACAAACACATACTTATGATGTGAGCTTGTTTAATATGCATTTGTGCATATTGGGGTTTCTACTCATACACATATGTGTAGTAATCTTACCAGTATAATGATTTGATTCAAGCAAGTAGGAGGAATGTTTTATGGCATTAATTGGACTTTCCATTACCAAATCGCCACTAATCATTGGATTTTTTTTTTGTTGATTTAGCATTGTTGTAGCATCAAATGATGAGATAAAAGAAGGTAGTTGTTATTTTATTAATCTATTCTACTCAAATATAATTGGAAAAACTATGCATTTTTAATCAATAATTGGTAATTGAAGTTCTACTTCCTTATGGAATTTTTAAAATATGACATTCTACATAAAAATATATTGATCAACATCTTGTCTCTAATTATATATAATGAGAATTGAATGCAAAGAATACAATGTTAATTAGTATTCATGCATGAAGATATGTATAACTTCACATTATAGAATTTGTTATATATTCTTTGCCAATATAAACAAAACTAAAGTGACATAAATGATAAATAGGAATGACCCAATCAAACATTATGCCAATGAAAATAGCAAACAAATATTCTTATAATTGACACAAAATTAAACTAAAAAGAAATGTTAGTCTTGGAGTGCATGTAAACTCATAACAATTAGACATATTAACATGTGTCAATGAAACCTACATATATAACAATGAATATTGAAAAGGTTGTAAGGTTTGTATATTTGAAGACATTATGAATTACTCATTTACGGAATAGCTACAAGTCTCTGAAAGTCATTCGTTGCAACTTTCAGATGTACAAATTAAGTTGTAGAAAAATTAAATTTGGTGCTCATTATATGATGATACAAAGCATGATATGCGGCCCATTTAGAAAATTTATAATTAATATGTGAACCTTTGAGAATGGATGTTTTGTAGAAAAAGAAGAATAATCAATATTAACAAGAGTAGGATCTTTTCAATATACTTTATATACATACATACATACATACATACATAAATACAAACACATATATATGTATGTATATTTGTATCTATATATGTGACAACCTTCCTTCAATAGATATGTATGCTAATAGTTATATATATATATATATATAACATATTATTATGACAATACATGTATGCACACACACATACATGTACACTATCATCTTCATGGATACATTTATGATGTTTTGTATGTGTGGGTGAGTGGGTGTGTGTGTGTGTGTGTACATGACAAGTTATTATGACAAAAGATTTATATATGTATATAACTTGTTTGTTATTATAACAATACATGTATGCTCACACATATACATGCACACTACCATGTTCATTAAAATATTTATGATGCTTGTTAATGTGCATGTGTGTGTGGGTGTTTGTGAGCATGTTTGTATGTCACATGTAACAATTAATATATATACTACATTATATACTATAGTTTGTATATATATACATACTATAATTAGTATGAATGCAAACTCAAAAATAATGGAATAAATACACATACTTATAGTATGTATCACAATCAATTTAATGTAGAATCATCTTTAAGCAAGTGGGAATGGCGTTTTCATGGAGAGGAGAGGAGTCATCCTCTCAAATTGTGTTAGGGTTTTCATAGGAGACTATATACTGGGACATAAATTATTTTATTTTAGGTATATCAAATTGAAAATTATTTATATTTTGGTGCCCGAAAATATATAAAATTTCAAAATACTCTTCCCTATATGTGTTGACCATTAAAAAAATAAGGAAGAATTGTGTTATGGTGCATAAAATATAAAATATTTGTATTTTTTCACACTAAACTTTTCATAATTAAAAAATGAGCATAATATTCATAAATATTTAAGTTTTGTAGCATTAAAATTTTATAATAAAAAAAAAGATTCTAAAATTATTAAGTTTTGGATGCACTAAAATAAGTATACTTGATTTTTTCTTCCGAAATTTGGAAAAAAAATAAAATTTAATTTAATTATTTGGTTGACTGACATTGAAAAGTATAAAAGTATTTAATCCTGTAATATATGCAAAGGGGGATTCGAACCCACGTACTCAATTTATAAAAAGCAAGAAAACCACTAGGTCATAAATATACTATAAGATCATGAGTAGATCGAAATACTTATATATAAATAAACAATATATAGAAGCATATATATAAGTATACATACATAAATACATACATATATATATATCGACAAACATATATATATATACACCTATATAAATACACACACACACATACATATAAACATATATATACCTATATAAATATATACATACAAACAAACAAACATACATACATACATACATGCATGCATGCATGCATACATATATAGATACATACATACATACATACATGCATGCATGCATGCATGCATACATATATAGATACATACATACATACATACATGCATGCATGCATGCATGCATACATATATAGATACATACATACATACATACATACATATATATGTGTGTGTATGCGCGTATTTATATATGTATATATATGTGTGTGTGTGTGTGTGTGTGTATGCATATATATATATATATATGTGTGTGTGTGTGTGTGTGTGTGTGTGTGTGTGTCTGTGTGAGTGTGTTTATCGATTTATACATATTTTTTATATCTATATATATTTATGTATACTTAATTATTTCTATATATTATTTTTTGATATATAAGTATTTCAATTTGTTTATCATGTGATAATATATTTGTCATTGTGTGGTTTGCTTGGTTTTACCAATAAGAAGATGTGATTCTGAATCCCATGTTGCTCTTGCTACAAGATTCAATAGTTTTATATTTTTCAAAGTTAGTTAACTAAATAATTAAATTAATTTTTTTTTCAAAATTTCGGAGGGAAAAATTGATTTAATGAATTTTAGTTCCCAAAACTTAATTATTTTAGATTTTGGTAATTTTTTTAATTATGAAAAGTTTGATTCACTAAAACATAAATATTTTGTGTTTGGTTCTTTAAAACATAATTCTATCAAAAAAATAAAGGAGCAATTATGTTTTAGGATGTTTTTCTAAAAATTTTTAAGATTTAGAAACTAAACTTTTGATATTTTTAAAAAAGTCACAAAACTAAAAATAAATTAAAAATAAGTTCACCCAAATTCGTAAGTCTTAAGCTACCCTCTTCCCTGCCCCTCGTCCCTCCCTCGCCCTCGCCACTAGCCCTCGCCCCTCCCTCATCATCGCCCCTAGTCCTCACCCCTTGCCCTCGCCCTCGTCCCTCTCCCCCCTCTCGTCTACCCTCACCTCTCGCCACTCTCTTCCCTCCCTCTCCCCCCTGCCCGTCTCCACGAGCTCCTTCGTGGAGCTCATCGTCAAGCTCTCAATCGAGCTCCTGGAGCTCGATAGAGAGTTCCATCGAGCTCGTTATCGAGCTACAGGAGCTCAATGGAGCTCTCAGTTGAGCTCATGGAGCTCAAAGGAGCTTGACTGAGAGCTCCATCGAGCTCATCATCGATCTCCAGGAGCTCGACCGAGAGCTCCATAGAGCTCGTCATCGATCTCCAGGAGCTCGACCAAGAGCTCCATCAAGCTCGTCATCGATCTCCATGAGCTCGACCGAGAGCTCCATCGAGCTCTTCATCGATCTCCAGGAGCTCGACCGAGAGCTCCTTAGAGCTCATCATCGATCTCTAGGAGCTCGACCGAGAGCTCCATCGAGCTCGTCATCCATCTCTAGGAGCTCGACTGAGAGCTCCATCAAGCTCATCGTCGAGCTCCAGGAGCTAGACGGAGCTCTCAGTCGAGCTCCTTGAGCTTGAAGGAGCTCGACGCCGAGATCCTACTGCTCAAAGGAGCTCAATGTCTAATGAGTTAATCTTGTTGTTAGAGGGTCAAGTCCATTAGTTGATTTGTTTAATTTTAGCAAGCTTGTTTTTGCCTGAGTCTGTAATTAGGCTATTTGTTTTTAGTCCAATGTGTGGCTAAAATTAGTGTAGCAGTTATTTACGTGCAATTATGATTTTGTATTTGCTTATATAATAAGAAAAACCAGAAAATGATGTAGAGAGGTTGAGCATCACCAAAAATCCTCTGTGTTTGTTTGCATTTCAAGTTTGTTACTGGCTTTAAAGAAAATTAACATTTGGTATCAGAGGGAGTTAGTTAAAACAATGGTAGGCGTTGAAGGAGATCAATCTAAGATACTTGCAATCATCAAACTGACAGCAAGAGGAGCCTCAATCCCAATCCAATATCCAACGTTAAGCGAAACGAACTACGACATATGAGTTGTCATGATGAAGATAATCTTGAGTTCTCTAGAAGTATGGTTAGTGATCGGAGGGGAAGACACATACAATGAAAAATATTAAGGCACCATGGTAGCCATTTTTCAAGACGTGTCAGATGTCGTGATGATGGTAATCGCAGAGAATAAGATGACAAAGGAGGATTGGGACACACTCATGTAGATTCAGATTGGAGAAGATCGTGTCAAGAAGTCACGACATGAAGGATTCAGAGACAATAAATGAGTTTTCCATAAAACTTACCACACTAGCAGGTGAGATCTACTTGCTGGGCATGAAGCTCGATGACAGCTTAGTTGTTGAAAAACTGTTCAGTGTAGTTCCGGATTAATTTCTCCAATTTATCATAATGATCAAGCAGTTTGGTGATATTGAGAACATATCGGTCTTAGAAGCAATCGGCTATCTCAGAATCTTTGAGGAATGACTTAAAGGATGAGTACACACAAAGGGTGGTGAAGAACAGCTACTTCTTACTCAGACCTAGTGGAGAGCAAGATGCTCAAAGGGAAATAAAGATGAAGATTTCAGTAGCACCAAAAGAAGAGGAAGTCATGAAAGAGGTCGTGGCTGCGGTCATGGATTTGGTGGAGGTCGAGGAAATGGTGAACGCACTAACGAATATCGAAAGCAATGCAACTTCGAAAAATCTAGGGTCAAGTGTTTCAATTGTAATGAATATGGTCACTTTGCAAAAAAGTGTCCCAAGCAAATCTGAAGAGAGAGTGCCTATCTTGTTATAACACAAGACGAAGATGAACCGACACTGTTGATGGCTGAAACTTATGTTCTCAGTCATGCAATACAGAACGAATAGGTGTTACTACATGAAGACAAGATGGTGCCAAAGATTAACAACACCCAAGACAAGGGTTGGTATTTAGATACCGATGCAAGTAACCACATGATTGCTTGTATCGAAAAATTTGCTGAAATTGACACGACCATTAAAGGGACATTCAAATTTGGAGATGGTTCGGCTGTAGAAATACATGGAAAATGTTCGTTTTTATTTGAATGATTCACAGTTGAACATCATGTACTAACTAATATCTACTACATTTCGAAGTTGAAGAGCAACATAATAAGCCTTGATCAATTAGATGAGAATGGATGCATGGTTGTAACTGAAGGATGAGTGATGACTATTCTAGACAGGACACGAAGTCTACTAGCAAAAGTAAGCAGGATAAGAAGTCATTTATATCTTCTGCACATTGCTCAAGTCCTACCAAATTGTTTCATGGATAGAAGCAAAGAAAGTGCTTGGCACTGGCATACAAGATACAAGCATGTGAACTTTCATGCCTTGAAAATTCTATGTCAAAAACAAATGGTGCATGACTACCCGTAATTGAGAATGAAGACCGCATTCTGCGATGGTTTTTTGATTGGAAAGCAACACCGAAATCCATTTCCAGCAGTGTCAAATTTCAGAGTAGTATCACCCCTTGAATTGTGGCATGGAGATTTGTGAGGGCCAATAACTCCTGCTACACATGGAGGCAAGTGCTATTTTCTGCGGTTGGTTGATGATTGTAGTAGATTCATGTGGCAGATGCTCATCCGAAACAAAGACGAAGCATTTGAGGCATTCATAAAGACCAAAGCATCAGTAGAAATAGAGAAAAATAACAAACTGAAGGTTTTTCACACAGATCATGGCAGCAAATTCATCTCAAATGAGTTCAAGACTTACTGTGAGTTGTTGGGAATTAAGCGTTATCTCATGGTGTCTTATTCTCCTCAGTAGAACATTATTGTTGAATGAAGAAATCAAATGGTGGTCGGCATGGCAAGGAGCCTATTGAAAAGCATGGGAGTGCCAGGTGAATTTTGGGGAGAAGCAGTATCAACTACCATATATCTCCTAAATCGAGCACCAACAAAAAGTATCATCGGCAAAACTCTCTATGAAGCATATTACAACCGCAAAACTCTCTATGAAGCATATTACAACTGCAAGCCAACTGTTGATCACTTTCGCATCTTTGGATATGCGGGACACATAAAAGATGTTATACCTCACCTCTCAAAACTTGCAGACCAAAGCAAGCCAATGGTATTTATAAGTTATGATTCGAATACAAAAGGCTATCAGATGTTTGATCCAATGTCAAAATGAGTAGTGGTGATAGGAGATGTCATGTACGAAGAGGAGAAGAAGTGAGAGTGAAGCAAATTTCCAGAAACAGAAACATGATCAACAGTGAACACTTTTACAACACACTATTTTATCATAGTAGGAGCGTCTGATATGACAAATCAAAAAGATAAATAGGGTGTCAATGATTCTAGCATTTGTATCTACAATTCTGGTATGAATTTCTCACAGATGACACAAGAACGAACTGGTAACCGATACAAGCATACTACACCAGTGAAGAACACGAGATCCAGAACATCTATTACAAACTCACCATATACTCCTACAGAAAGTTTTAAAGAATCAGTATCAACCAAAACACTACAACCCTCGACATCTGATGAGAGTTCATTACTAGGACCATGGTATAAGCATGACATCAAAAGCTTGTATGATGCAACAGTCCCAATAAAGCTGCAATATTCAGGACTATGTTTGCTAGGAGAAGAAGAGCCGTCAAATTTTGAAGAAGCCAAGGCAGATTCGATGTGGAGAAGAGTAATAGAAGAGGAAATTTCCTCTATTCAAAAAAAATGAAACTTGGAAGCTCATTCCATTACTTGATAGCCACAAACCCATAGGTCTAAAATGGCTTTACAAGCTAAAGAAGGACATTCAAGGTAGAATTGTGAAGCACAAGGTGAGGTTAGTGGCAAAGGGGTACGTTCAATGACAAGGCATAGACTTTGATGAAATTTTCACTCTTGTTGCACTGCTAGAGATAGTACATTTGCTAATCTTTATTGCAGCACATGAAGGATGAAAGGTACATCATATGGATGTGAAGTTAGCCTTCCTCAACGGTGATTTGGAAGATGAAGTGTATATCATCTAACTGTTGGGTTTTGAAATAAAAGGAGAAGAGCACAAGGTGTTAAAACTGCACAAAGCATTGAGCCTAGAGCATGGAACTCAAAGCTAGACAAGTCATTGAGGACACTCGGTTTTGAGAGGTGTTCTTTAGAGTGTGTCGTATACATAAGAAATCAAGGTAAAGGGAATTTAATTGTTGGAGTCTACGTGGATGATTTAATCATCACTAGAGAATGTATTCAAGACATAGACAAGTTCAAATCACAAATGAAGAAATTGTTTAATATGAGTGACCATGGGTTACAAAGTTACTATCTAGAAATCGAAGTCATTCAGAATTCTCAAAAGATTAGATTCAACTAGTCAGCATATGCAAGAAAGGTTTTAAACAAATGCGGCATGAAAGATTGCAACCCTTCACATATCCCGATGGAACCTTGTCTGAAATAGAGCAAGGAAAGCACAAGTCTACCTGTAGACACAACTTTGTAACTAAGTATTGTTGGTAGTTTAAGGTACCAACTACACACGTGCCCATATTTGGCATTCTCTATCGGCATGGTGGGTAGATACATGGAGAAGCCCACAACTGAGCACATGGCCACAGTGAAGCACATACTATGGTACATACAAGGAACTTTAAACCTCGGTTTCGTTTATGAGAAAAAGAAAGGTAGCTTGGAGCTGATCTATTACCCCGATAATGATTAAGCTAGTGATATTAATGACAGGAAAAGTATCTCAGGTTTAATATTTTTCCTTGGGTAAAATCCTATAAGTTTGTGTTCCACAAATAGAAAGTGGTTGCGTTATCTTCCTATGAAGTAGAGTATAATGCTGCCCATGTAGCAGCATGTCAAGGAGTATGGATGGGATGACTGTTGGCATATTTGTTAAAGACCGAGGATAAGAAAGTAGTTCTAAAGATCGATAATCAATCCGCAATTATATTGAGAAAGAATTCAGTTCACCATGAGAGGAGCAAACACATCGATACCTGATTCCACTACATTAGAGATTGTGTTGAATCAGGAATGATTGAAATTCAACATGTTTGCACAGAAGATCAGCATGCTAATATTCTTACAAAGTCGCTAGAAAGGATGAAGTTCTTGGAGATGAGAGAAAAGATTGGTGTGCAGATCATCAGTAAAGAACAACAAGCTTAAGGAAGATATTGATGAGTTAATCTTGTTGTTAGAGGGTCATGTCCAGTAGTTGATTTGTTTAATTTTAGCAAACTTGTTTTTGTTTGAGTCCGTAATTAGGCTGTCAGTTTTTAGTCCAGTGTGTGGCTAAAATTAAGATAACATGTATTTAAGTGCAGTTATGATTTTGTATTTGCTTATATAATAAGAAAAACTAGAAAATGATGCAGAGAGGTTGAGCATCGCCATAAATTCTCTATGTTTGTTTGCATTTCAAGTTTGTTACTAGTTTTAAAGAAAAGTAACAATGTCAAGCTCTTGGAGCTCGAACAAGAGCTCCATCAAGCACGTCGTTGAGCTCCGGGAGCTCGACGCTGCTCTTGGTTGAGCTCTCAGAGCTTGAAGGAGCTCAAAAGAGAGCTCCATCGAGCTTGTCTTTGAGTTCCATGAGCTTGATGGAGCTCTAGGTCGAGCTCCTGGAGCTCGAAGAAGCTTGATGCTGAGCCCCTGGAACTTGAAGGAGCTCGACTCCAGGCCCTTGGTGCTCGATGCCAAGCTCCTGGAGCTCGAAAAAGCTCGACCGAAAGCACCATCAACTCGTCATTCGAGCTCCAAAAGTTTGATGGAGCTCTCGGCTGAGCTCCAGTAGTTCGATGGAGGATGACGCCAAGCTCCTGGAGCTCGAAGGAGCTCACGGTCGAGCTCCAGTAGCACGACCGCGAGCTCTATAAGATCAATGGAGTTCATGGTCGAGCTCCATCGAGCTCGATAGAAGAGGGTGAGGGCCAATGGGAGAGGGCGAGGGTAGTTTAGGATAAACGTAATAGAGTGCACTAAATTTTATATATTTTAAGATTTTGGTGACTTTTTTCAAACTTAAAAATATAAATTTCAAATTCTTAAATTTTTCTAGGGAAGTGCACCCCAAAACATAATTCCCCCAAAAATAAATGCGAGATTCAAAAAAATATGTGAGTTGAATAAAAAAATGTGGGTCAACTCCAAAAAAACCATGTCAAATTAAGAAAGACAAGTCATCCTTTACTCGACGTGATATGATCAACTAAAAAACACTTACACCTCACACTCAAAATCTCATCTTCTTAAATAAACTTTAAGTCATCCGTTTATCGACTCTACTCTTCTTTCCTCTCTCCCATCGCACAAATCTCAGTCATTATTCCTTTTCAATTCACAAAAAGCCTAACAATCATCTTGCTCCTTATCTATTCTCTTCTCATCAAATTGATACACTATTTTTTCTCTAAAAAATTAACTTGTTAAAACAATGTTGTCAATCAAGGAGATTGCCAAATCCACTCCTTATATGGTATAGATCTTATGTTTATGATTTAGATATTATATGTGTGTGTGTGTGTGTGTGTGTGTGTGTGTAATGTACTCCACTAACCTTGGTCCTCAGGAAACCCCTAGTGTTAATCAATGGCCCAATCCCCATTGGGCATATTCATATTATCCACTTTTGCCCATTAAAGCACACAATTTTACACATACATTACATGTCACTGACTCACTTCCCTAGGACTCGAATCCAAGTCTTTTCATTCCCACAATAAAATACTAGTTGACTTACTTGGCTTAACTAATATTTTGTTGTAGGAATGAAATGACTTGGGTTCAAGTTATAGGAACACAACATGTGAGGTATGTGCAAAACTATACATTATAATGAGCATAATGAACAATATGAGAATGATTGGTGAGGGTCAGGCAACAGGTTAACACTCAAGGGGACACCCGAGGATTGAGGTCAGTGGGGTCGTCATTTGTTACATATAAATGCATTCATATGTAACAACCATCTGTCCCATTAATCTTAATCCTCAGGTGGTTCTCAACAAATAACAGGTTACCCCGCCCTCATTGGGTATAATCATATTGCCTGTTTTGCCTTTTATGATATATGGTTTTACATTTGAGTTAGGACTTATTCTCATACCTTTCATGTCACGTCTCTATGACTTGAACTCGAGTACTTTAATTCTCACAATAGAATACTAGTTTGACCTACTCTATTATATGTAATAAACATATGGCCTACTTGACCTCACCCTCAGGCAACCTCACGAGTATTAACTGATTTACCAACCACCTCATGCATATCACTAGTGTCCGCTTTGTCTTTTAAGGTTCATGGTTTTGAACATGCTCTGCATGTCTGCTTTGCCCATCAAGATGCTTGGTTTTATACATGTCCCACTTGTTGCATCTCTAAGGATTTGAACTAGAGACCTCTAGTCTATATAGTCTCAAATCATAGCACGAGAATATCAATCGATTGCTTATATAAAACAAATGGTGGATCCAACTAACCTTAGTCCTCTAGTACTCCCTGAGTTTTAATTGGTTACACAGCTCTCTTTGGCCAAATTAATATTGTCTGTTTTACATCTTAGATCACATGATTTTACACATGAGTAGGGACTTCTTTTCATGTCTCTCATGTCATGCCCTTAGTACTTGAACCAAAGTCCTTTCATTCCCACAATAGAATACCAACTGAGCTAACTAGATTAATGTGTATATAGGTATAATGCATATGGAAATAGACATGTATATCTATGTTAATATGAGCATGCTTGTGTGTGTATATATACATCACTAGACACACACACACACACAGACACACACTGTAGTATATATCTATGTATGTGTGTGTATTATTTTGTCTATGTAGACAAACATACACACTTAAACACATTGTGATATATATAGACATATAAATAGACACATACTTATGTATAATAGTGTATTGTCTATATATTTTTTATGTATATACTGTGTGTGTGTGTGTGCACACAATCATGCACATACAAATATGCTTATCAATAATAAAGTGTGTATATATATAGATCAATACACATTGTGACATATACAAACACACAAATACACACACACACACACACACACACACAATCATGTATATAATGTATATACATATATGCTTATCAATAATAAAGTGTTATATATATATAGATAAATACACATTGTGACACACACACACCCACACATATATTGAGTGTCTATGTAGACAAACATACACACATATATTGAGTGTCTATGTAAACAAACACACACACACACACACAAAAATACAAATATTTATGTATAATAGTGTATATTGTCTACATATTTTATATGTATATATTGTGTGTCAATATATATACACTGTCATGTAAATATACACACATATACTTATCAATAATAGTGTGTGTGTGTGTGTGTGTGTAATATGAGACTGTAAAAGTTATAGAATTTTGAGAAATCGAATTTCAAATTGAAAAGTGGTTTCCAAATTCAAATTAATGATCTAGCATTCGATTTTTTTATTGAAGTTGTCGTATTACATCAGAATTCAGTTTTTGATTGTGTACTAAAATGAAAAATTTGATGACTTTTTATAAAATATAAGAATTTTGGTATTTTTGTCAAAATTATATTCTAGTGCCTCAAAATGAAAATATTTATTTTTTGTAATCCTATTTAATTTTTAAAAAATATAATACAAAGCTAAAATATTTAATTTTTTGGGCCAAAAAAAATTATATACTAAATTTTGGCTTATGCTAGCACATATCATTTAAAAAAAATATATGGGTGGATTTCAATTATATATGTAAAGTTATACATATAGATATCAAATTTGAAAACCACCCAAGAAATTTGATTTTTTTTATTAATTAAAAGATATATATATATATATATATATATGTGTGTGTGTGTGTGTGTGTGTGTGTGTGTGTGTGTGTGTGTACATATATATGTATATATATATATATATGTATATATTAACCTATGCATGCATGTTTATATATGTATAAATATGTATCTTTATAAATAAATATATAAATAAAATATGTGTCTGTGTGCGTGTGCGCGCGCGAGCGCGCGCGTGTGTGAATGTGTGCATGAGTGAATGCTTGTGCGAGTGCGTGTGTGAATGTGTGCGTGAGTGAATGTGTGTGTGTGTGCGGGTGTGAATGTTGGTGTGTGTGTGCGTGTGTGAATGTTGGTGTGTGTGTGCGTGTGTGAATGTTGGTGTGTGTGTGTAGAAACATATATGTTTATATAGACATACATATATGACCAATTAAAAAATAATAATACCACTTTTTGAAATAGAAGAGTAATTTTGTAGTTTTATATGTGATTTTTTAATTCAAAAATTGCAATCAATTTTTTTTTTAATAGTAAAAGTTAGGAAAAATAAATTTCGGATTTTGAGGTATCAAAAAAAAATTTAAAATAGATACAAAAATGTAAATGTATTTATTTTGGGTTGCGACTTGCGAAACATAATTTTACTCATTTTTTAAAATATTATTTTAATGGATGGATGCACTATCACGTAATTTAACTTTAATTTTGTCTTTTTCACGGAAAAGGACCTACTCCGCTATTCGGTTTCTCCCATCTCCATCAGCACTAGATCGACCCTCTCTCCCTTTCACACTTTTTTTTACAGAACCTTGTTCTTTTGGTTATTCATTATTTACGTTTAGGTTCCTCATCTTGCAGTTACGGGTGGATATTCCACAATGTCTTCCACACTGTCAGGGGCTTTTGAACAACATCCTGATCTTGTTATGCTGAAACATAAATACGTTGACTTCAATTCTCTAAGAACATTACCCGACTCGCACGACTGGGCTCAACTCTCCGATTGCATCATTACCGATCACGATGCCACCAACCTTGTGCCAATCATCGACCTCTGCGATGATGGTGCTTTGGGACACATCGGCATGGCTTGCCGGTCTGGGGGTGTCTTTCACGTCACCGGCCACGGCATCCCTCCTTCTGTTTTCCATGACGTCGAGAATGCTGTTCGCACACTTTTCTCCCTCCCCATCCAACAGAAGCTCAAGGCAGCTCGCTCCCCAGACGGCTTTTCTGGTTATGGCTATGCAAGAATCTCTTCATCTTTCTCCAAGTGCTTGTGGTCTGAAGGCTTTACTGTCATCGGATCCCCTCTTGAGCATTTTCGCCAATTATGGCCCCATGACCACATCAAGTTCTGGTACTTATTCAGTGTTTAGCATTCTAACCTAGAAACAAGTTTAGCAATTATTGTGACGAAGGCAATTCATGTTTGTTCACTGTTTTTCTGTTTGTTTTTATTCAGTGGCATGATTGAAGAATATGCGGAGGAGATGAGAAAATTGGCGAGGAGATTAATGTGGATGATGCTTGGGTCATTAGCAATAACCGAAGTTGACGTCAAATGGGGTGGCGCTAAAGAAGAGGAAGCATTGTCAGCTCTACAACTTAATTTCTACCCTTCTTGTCCAGAGCCAGACAGGGCAATGGGTCTCGCTCCCCACACAGACTCCACCCTCCTCACCATCCTTTACCAAAGCAAAAACGCTACCGGGCTGCAAATAATGAGAGAGGGGATTGGGTGGGTCCCTGTCCCCCCAATTCCTGGTGGGCTTGTCGTTAACATCGGCGACCTTCTTCACATCTTATCTAACGGTTACTTCCCCAGCGTCCTTCACCGGGCCGTCGTAAATCGGAACATAAATCGTCTCTCTCTTGCCTTTCTGTACGGGCCCCCGGAGACCGTCCAGGTAGCGCCAGTGTCGAAACTCGTGGGTCCCATGCGACCATCTCTGTACAGGCCCATCACCTGGAAGGAATACCTGGCTGCCAAGGAAAAGTATTTCCACCAAGCTTTGTCTTCTGTGAAACTTCACTCGTTGGAAGAAATATCAACCATCTAATGTTTGTTTTCATTATCTGATATTTATTTTAAATGTGTGACAAAATATTTTGCTATATGCACCAATTGTTATATAAGAAACAGATTTCCCTTCAACAAGAATTACATAGAGAATTTTAAGAAGAGAGTTGCCAAGAAGAAAAATAATTGCGATTAAAATCTAGAAATCAAATCAATAGTAGTCAATAAAAATGATATTTTGATCAATCAATAAAAAAATAGAATTTATATATGAGGTTCAACATCCAATAAAAATAAAACATCATTTAATATATTACAGCATGACTGACATGCTTATTAATGAGAGTCAGTGAGGGTGTAGAAGTAATTTCATTAAGTGTGATCCCAATACATCAAACATAAGCAAGATCCAATATCAACAATCTATCTCATTTGCTTTAGTTGGTATGAGTCCTAACATCCCCCATAAATATGCTAGTTTTTCTTTAGGCAGAAGGTTGGTGAAAATATCCGCCAGTTATTCTTAAGCTTTGCAAAATATTAATTAAATCTCATTAGTCTCAATTGCATCTATAATAAAGTGGTATTTAATGCCAATGTGTTTTGTTTGACTATATATAATAGCATCACTTGCTATGAATATAGTCGATTGATTATCACATAATATATCAATCGTGTCTTTCAAAGATTCACCCAAGTCAGTCAATAATTTTCTCATCCATAAGACTTGTGATATAGCTACTGAAGCAGAAACATATATAGCTTCAGTAATTGATAGGGCAACTATGGATTGCTTCTTGGATAGCCAAGAAACAACAGTAGTTCCTTGGGTAAAGACATATCTAGAAGTACTTCGATAGTCTTCTAGACATCATCCTCAGCCACTATCATAATATCCAGATATTTTTGTGTGAGTAGTTCTAGAATATTTTAGACCAAAGTCTAAAGTTCATTTTAGATACATTAAGATATGTCTAGCAGCACCAAGGTGTATATGATTGGGTGCATGCATGAATCGAGACAGAATATGTACTAAGAGTATAATGTCAAGTCAGATGGCCGAAGCATACAGAAGACTGCCTATTAGGCTTCTGTATGATTTATCATTAGCTATTTAGCCTTGATTAGAAACGAGTTACTAGTTTACAACCAGAAGTGTTGACACTAGTTTATAGTCACTTATACCATGGTTTTTTAGTATGGTCTAAATACATCTTGATTGGCATACATATACTCCACTTGAGTCTTGAAAGATTTCAAGTCCCAAGAAGTATTTCAATTTTCCTAGGTCTAATATTTCATACTTATTTTGCATGTCTCAGCTAAATGATTCTATTAATTCAAATTTATTACTTGATGATTCATTTATCTTGCAGTCTTGTACACTAGTAGCTTGTACATCAGAATTTTGAAAGTTTTCTTTCTATTTTGCATTCTCATCAATAATCACATCTCTATTCACCAGAAATGTTTTTGTTTCTGGAGAATACAGTCTGTAATCCTTGGATTGCAGACTGTATTCAACTAAGATACCTTTTAGACTCTTAGAGTCAAACTTAGTCCTATAGGGTTTTGATATGTGGGAGTAGCGCACACTCCCGAATACCTTGAGGTGTTTTACATTTGGTTTCCTCCCACTCTAAGCTTGTAATGGAGTGAGATTATTCAATGCCTTTCTAGGGCATCTATTGAGCAAGTACTACAGTATTTACAACTTATGCCAATAGAATTTAGGTAGGTATTTTTCATTCAAAAGGGTTTTGGCCATTTCCATTATAGTTTTGTTTCTTCTCTCCACACCACCATTTTGTTGTGGTGAGAAGTGGTCAAATGCATGTGTATTCATTTTTGTTCATAGAAATTAATGAATTTATGTGATAAGAATTCACCATCTCTATCTGTTTTAAGTGTTTTTGTTGGGTAATTGCGCTTCCACTGGTAGTGAAATTAAGAAACAGAAAACAACAGAAACACAGAAAACAAGCAATATATATCCCAATCCAAACAAGCATCCACGACATAATCAAAAACGAGAAATCAACATAGGAAATAACGTGGTTCGCTAGTCGCTCAGTACGACTAGCTACCTCCACCAGAAAATACTTATGCGTTACAGATTAAAACCAAGAAACAGAATGTCTTACAGTATGCAGCATGCAGCAGTCGCGAAATCGCACAGAGAGAGGAGAGGGATAATTAACAGTTCAAACGGGTCAAAAAACAGCCGCTCGAAAAATAAATTACAAATCATTTTATATGAAAAATAAACATCCGGTTCATTTAACCGAAGCGGGTCGGATCATGGAACGGGTCAGGCTCTGCTCCAAAAATTTCGGCCCGCTTACCGGACAGCGGGACCTCCATTATTGTCCTACTACTGTATCCTCGGGCTTTTAATATTTCATTTTCTGCACTTACATGAAAATATTAAAAATAAATTATTAAGTAAAGACAAATTACATATACAACAGTTTTTACACTTAGGCAAGATTAGAGGTGTCAAACGGGCCGGGCCGGGCCGGCCCAGCACGAGGCACGGCACGGTTCGGCCGTGCCTGGGCCGGCCCGGCACGATAAAAAAACATGCCCGGGCCCGGTCGAACAAACCACGAGCCGTGCCGTGCCTGGCCCGGCACGGCTCGTGCCTTGGCACGGCACGCCGGCCCGCGTGCCTGCGTCGTGAGTCGCGACTCACGAGTCACGACTCACTGAGTCGTGACTCGTGACCCAACCGGGCCCCGCCCCCGGTAAAAAGACCGCGGGTCGGGTCCAAACAGACCCGACCCGCCCCGCCCCGCCTGCCCTGCCTTGCCGTGCGCCCGTGCCCGAGCGGGCCGGCACGGCACGGCACGGCCTTGCCGTGCCGTGCCCGAATTTAAAAAACCGTGCCGTGCCCGGCACGGCACGGTAGCACGGCTGGGCACGTGAAAAACGGGCCGTGCCGTGCTGGGCCGGCCCGTTTGACACCTCTAGGCAAGATTATCTTTCTATTAGAGGTATAAGTTTCTTGAAGTAATCAAGTCCTTCATACTTGTGTTTCAAGAAGTATACCCATATATGCCTAGTGTGATCATCGATAAACAACAAAAAGTAGCTATTGTTGGCCAAGGAATGGACTAACATAGGTTCACAGATGTTTGCATGAATCATTTCCAGAGCAAGGATGCTTTCCATGCAGTCTTTGGGAAAGTTCTATCTGGACTGCTCCCCTACAACACATTCTTCACATACAGAAGTGGGAATGTTTATGTTTAAGGGTACACCTCTTACAAGCTAATTTTGAAAAAAGATTTTTTAAGCTTGTGTAGTTGAGATATCCAAACTTTCTGTATTACAAGGATATTTCTGATTTAGAATTCATAATCAATGCTTTGTCCACTGTTTGATTGAGGGTCAGTGGAAAACTTCTCCCACTAGACATCTTTACTATCCAAAGGGATTCTCTGACTCCTGATCAAATATGTGACACATGTTACTTTAAAAACCAACTTAGAGCCTTTCTCCATTAACTATTCCACACTTAGAAGATTTTGATCTAGTGTTGGAACCAACAGGACATCTGTTATAACTTTATCTCCTCTGAGTGTGGTAATAATAACCTTGCCCTTTTCTTTTGCTTGGACAAGTGCACCATTTTACAATTTAACTTGTGAATTTACTAATGGCTGTAAATTCACAAATATACTTTGATTTCCAGACATGTGGTTTGAACAACCACTGTCTAGAAACCATAGATTAGGAAAAGGTTTTTTTTTTTATTTCTGTTACATAAAATAAGTTTTCTTCAGGTGTGTGCTCTGCACAACTAGCACACTGAGTGTGCCTCAACCTACCGTCCCTTGAAACATGCCCAAACTTTTTATAATTTAGCCATTGCTTCTATTTTCTAAACCCACTCTATCTTAGTATGGTTATTCTCTTGCATATATTACAAGAGATATATGAGCCTTTCTATGTAACACTTGAGGTTACATAAAAAGATGAACTATTTTTATTCTTATTTTTGTTTTTATTTTTTAACACATACTTGGAATTTCCACTTTTATTTCTGGCCTCTATTGCTTGACCATCTTTCTTCACAGATTGATTTTCCCACCTTGACTACATGGCATATTCACCAGATAGTTGGCTCTCTTGAGTAGTTTGCTCTCATAAGATTTTAGAGAGCTCAGGACTTGTTGAGTGGTCAACTTAGTCAAGTCCTTTGTCTCCTCTATTACTATCACAATAGAATCAATCATATCAGGCATACAAATGAGTAGTTTCTCAATTAATCATATTTTTGTGATGTTCTCTCCATGGATTTTTAATTGATTAACCACATCTAGAAACTGAGTTGAGAACTCAGTAAGAAAATCTAAGTTATTCATCCTCAGATTCTCAAAGTCCTTCCTTAATAAATGTAGAAGAGCTCCTAGAGATTTTTTATCTCCATGGAATTTTTCTTTAAGAAGGTCCCAAGCTTCCTTGGCTTGTATATAACCCAACAGTCAATGTAACATGACATTATTGACTCTATGTTGGATGATAGTTGTGCCTTAGCATTTAATTTTCTTAACTTTAATTCCTCTAATAACTCTTTTCCTTCCAGAGAAAAGATATCAGTTGATTCTGTGTATCCAGTAACTACAATCTCTCATATATCTTGCGATATAAATAAGGTTTTCATTTTAACAAATCAATAATCAAAGTTATTACCATCAAACAAGGGTATAGGGATGGAACCCGAGCTTGATGAACTTAAAGTATTTGGTTGTCATTCTGTTCAAAAATTCTTAAGAAATTCGAGCAGAAAAATTGAGGATTTTGTAGCAATCTATGTTTATTTAACACAACATTCGGATCTAAATTGATATGCACCGGATCTAAAAAGATATGCACCGAATCTAAACGGATCCATGAAAAATATTTAGGTTTGAACGATTTTATGGAATCATTTTATTCTGAAGAAGTTTTTGAATAATCGATTCAAAATACTTCGATTTTAGATAAAATACTCTGCTCTGATACCAAGAATAAAATGATTCTATAAAATCAATCATGACCCAAACATTTTTCATGGATCCTTTTATTCTGAAGAAGTTTTTGAATAATTGATTCAAAATACATCAATTTCAGATAAAACACTCAGCTTTAATACAACACAATTGTAGTATTTGGATATTTCTGATAAAATTATCTTTATGGGTCCAAGACAAGAATATTTGTGCTAGTTCACATTTCAATTTTTTTTTTCATAAAAACTACTAAAAACATAAAATATTTATGCTTATAGGCTATATAATTTATTAATTCGAATTTTCCCTCCTCTCACACACCATTCATACAAAATTTGAAATAAAATGGAAAATTTTTATTATGTATAAAATTTTTTTTGCATAATTAGTTAATGCAGAACATGTAATGCATCACATTATTCACAAATATGTTATGCATAATGCTATGCATAAATTCGTCTTGTGATTTTTATTATTATTTTGTTTGTTTTCATGTTAATGCATCATTGGTGTTGCTTTTATTAATCTTTTTTTTTCTTGTTTATGCATAAACTTGTGTTATGCATTAACTCGTGCTATGCATAAACTTGTGTTATGCATTAACTCGTGCTATGCATAAACTTGTGTTATGCATTAACTTGTGCTATGCATAAACTTGTGTTATGCATAATGCTATGCATAAATGACAAGTCAAGTTAAGCATAATATTATGCATGATGTGTTGTTTATGAATAATGGTATGCATAAACCAAGTCATGATATGCATAATATTGTGCATATACGACGTGTTGTTTATGCATAAACTCATTGTATGCATAATGTTATGCAAAACACGAGACATTATGTATGCATAATTTTATTTCAACAGAAAAAAGGATACAAGTATTTTTATTTTTATTAAAAGATAAGATATGTAGTGGGTTTTAATGTATATCTTATGATTCTATTGAGAGTTCTGATAAATTACTGAGTCTTTCTTACTAAATTTTTGTCATCTCAAATTATTTCTTAATTATAGAGTGAGATATACCAGTTCTTGCAAAACGAGCATAAAAATCTATATGATACTTGAGATTATTTTAAGGAGTTCATGAAGATATGTTTTTAATTTGAATTTGAGTTGTGGTTTCAAGCTCATACTTTCTATAACTATATGGTGAGGTGCACGGTTGATGCAGTTATTGGTATATCTCGCTTATGAATATATCACTTGAGGAAACATATTATTAGTTTGATGAGCTAGTAAAAAATAATTATCAAACTAAAACATATCATTTATTTGGGAAAACGAGCTAGACTATTTGAGTTAGATTAGTTCACCATATTTGAAACAAAAATTAAAGCTCTTTTAAGGAAGCTTGACACCCAAGAGGAAAAAGAGAAGAATATAAGAGGAAATCACTATTCTGCATCCACATGAATCAGTGTATTTGGATCTTATTTATCAAATGAAAGAACCTAACCACATGGAAAGCCAATGGTACATGTTTCGATCTAACAACAATGTTCCAACACATTACCATTTGCACTTGAGAAATCATGTTTATTTTTTATATGGAGGCTATGAGTGTGAACTATAAAATATCAGGTAATCTTCAAGAAATATTGGGAATAATGTGATGAGTTATAATAATCAAAAAATTATAGCTTGAATTAACAACTATCACAAATAGAAGAGAAGACAATATTAGAAAAAGATTTTATTTCTATCTTAGCAGAATTAAAAAATCGAAATAATACCCATGACGATTAGAAGTGGATGTTAGAAGTAAGAATGAAACAAATAAATTCGGTGATAAGGGAATGAGAGAATGCTTGAAATTTTAGAGTTGATACCATTGTAACTTTTTCAAAAGTCATAACTCCGACTGAAAATTTACAAGAAGTTATGGCTCCTATTGAAGAGAGCTCTCGAAGGATAAATGATATAATATTGTGAGTCCTAACAATACCATGACTCTAAAGGAAGTGCAAGCCCAAATTTTATCCAAAAATGTGAAGGAGGAAAATAGGGGAATAGATGAGCGAATAAAGGTTACCTAAAGCTATGGAGATAAAGAAATAAATCAGAATGAAGCTAAGGATTAGTTTCACATGAATCTTTTATTTCCATAATAGTTTAGAAAGAAAAAATTGGATGAACACTTTGAGAAGTTTCTCAATATATTTCAAAAGTTAGATGTGAATTTACTATTTGTCATAGCTCTAGCACAAATATCAAACTACATAAAGTTTATGAAAGATATAATGATTATAAAGAAAATGTTATAGGTGTACAAGACTGGATATGACTAAGAAGTGTATTATAATTATTCAAATAAAACTTCCGAGAAAATTAAAGGATCCAAGTTTTATTACATCTTATACAATTTTAGACAATTCATTTCAGAAAGCAGTGTAAATTGGGATCAACTGTCAATTTGATGCCCTTATCAATTGCATAAAGAGTGAATCTTGACAAAATCACTCAAACATCTCTTTCACTCCCAAATGGTTGATAAAACTATCAAGCACCTAGATGACATTAACAATGATATATTGGTGAAGGTAGATATAGTTGTTTTTCTAGTATATTTTTGTACTAGATATGAAGAAAGATAAGTATACATTGATTGGGATGACAAGGTTTGGCAATGGGATAAGCCCATATCGACATTAAGAAAGGAAAGTTGCTCCACATGTCAATCAAGAGCAAGTAAAATTTAATCTTTACAATAGCTTGCATGTCTATATTATAAATAAATGGGGAATTATAGAATAGCCAATCTCTTTCATACCACAATACACCAAAAAGTGGATTTATGATGAAAAATTTTATAGAAGACTACTTGACTAATGAAGTTGAAGGAGATGAAGTGGAAGAACAACTTTGAAGCTATAAAGTGATGAAGACAAAAAATATGATGAGTAAGAAGTATTTTGTAGTGGTGAAAATAAGGAAAAAAGAAGATAACTACTATGAGGTCTTACTATTCTTCAAAGTCATAACTTCAAAAAAAATTTATGCTGACAACTTTATGGAAACTAAAGAAATAATTAAGAAAAAGAAAGTTGAAACAAAATTCATGGAAGATCTAATGAAATACAAGGCCACAACTATACCCAATGTTGTGACATTAGGGGTATATGATGAAAGTAACCAATGAAAACTTGAAGATAAAGTCACAGTTGGTAATAGTGCCAAGACTTTGGTAATAGCCAAGAAAAGTTTAAAGAAAAAGACATGATTGTGTACAATGTCTCAACTTTGTTGATATATAATGAAATATTCTATCAATAGCTTAAATTCCAAGCCACAACTATACACAATACTATGACTTTGGAGTTACATAATACAATTGAATAAAAAAAACTTAAAGACAAAACTATAATTATACTTAGTGTTGTGACTTTTTGGGATCCATGAAAAAAGGGGATAAGCTAACACAAAGAAGAAGTCACATCATTCACTAAAGTCACGACATCCAACAAAAAAAAGACCTAAGGGATAAGTGAAACTAAAACAAGACTAAAGTAAGAAATAAACAAAGAGATAAAATAACATACTAAAAAGCTAGTATATATAATAGAGATCTCCGATAAAGGAAAAATGATTTTGATGGTCTAGTTATGTGTGTTAAACATAACACTAGTTGGGAGGCAACCCAACATTTTTTTTTCTATATGTGTGATATAATAAATACTTATATCCACCACATAAATGATAATACATGTCTAATGACCTTTGAGTATAGTTACAGAACTCTAACCCATCCATGACTGTCAATATATCTACTTAAAGTCGCTTCACTATTTTGAGACTCTAAGACTCTTAAACCTAATCATAAAGAAAAGAAAAAAATATATTTTTTAGGAATGTTGAAGAATTTTTTGTTATGGAGGAAGAAGTTTTTGCTTAGGGCTGAGCTATCATTTTATTGTGTGAGTTAGTTTAATATTCAATCTATCAAATATTCTTATATACTTTGGTGATTGTGATGATATGTAAGCTTGGAAATGAGATAATTATGGATCGATTTAATGACATTGAAGTTTTGCTAGATTTTGTTGAATAGTCATAAAATTGATAAGTTTTGGAGATATTTGACTGATTGACAAAGTATAGAATCTCATATAGTTTCAACATTTATTATTGGAAAAAAATCTACTTAATTAGTCATAACAATCTATGTATATTATAACCCTACCAACTCATTGGCATAATCCTTTCACTATGTAATATATTCTTTATGACTATGATATTATCATGAAGCCACAATCATACTTATCCCATAAAATTTAAATATATGTGACATTAATTTTATATTGTAACAACAAAGTACCTCATTAATGGTGCTAAATGTTGGGGCTATATTGTAGTGTTATTACTTTATCTTCAATATGCCTTGTCAGTCTTAAGTTTGAATTATGGTTATTTTACAAATTTATAACATTTGGGTTATATAAAGTATAAATCTAAAACTACTCGAGCTAAAACCTTGAAATTTATTCAATATCATAATTTTTAGGACATAAAATATTACAGAGGTCATTACTTGAGTATGACTATTCCTCAAGGTCATAACTCTTCTCCTCAAAGGAAAGCAAAGTCATGACTTTTCTTTCCATGCTAATTGTTAGTGTCATGACATATTTGCAACACTATAATGATATGATATATGAGAGAAATGAAGACTAGTGTTGAGGTTACTCATAACATTGCTGACACTTGAGACACATGAAGTGTCAATTTTTGTGCCATGACCATTTCTCAATTTTGTGACCATAGGATACACATGAGAGGCCTTCTCAATGCTACAACGATTTTCCACTACCATGACCATATAATAATCAAGAGAGACTAAAGCCAATGCTATGACTATTATCCCATATTATGGCTATATTATGAATGAAATGCTTTTCATTGACAATGATGCGGCCTTTCCTACTACTTTGACCCTATATGAAGAATAATAAAGACAAATGCACAAAGTCATGACTACTTCATAGTACTGTGACTTTGTATACAAAAAATATTATGTTCAAGTTATAGTCATTGCACAATGTCATGACTTTATATTACAAAAAGATTGAGATATATTTCATATTTTTAGTCATTTTCTAGAGTCAGAACCTCAATCTTAAGAGATGAAGGCTAAAGTCATAGCTTTATTCTAAAGTCCATGGCTTTCTACTTATTGTAATATAGAATCACCTGAGTATAAAAGAGCAAGAGAGAGAAATTCCAAGCGATATCTCATTTCTTTTCTTCCTCCAACCCTATAAGTAAATTATGCGCTCCCTAGAGGCTCCACAAGTAAATAAGTGACACAAGACTTAATGCTAATCCCTAGAGTTGGTGATGTAGCTCTCAAAACCCCTCTCTATAGGTACATTAATAAATTTTATCAAAATAACACTTGGTTTATGTGATGTGATACTGATGTCATAGTAATTTATATATTTTGATTTATGTTATGTTATGAATATTAATGGATGAGTAATTAAATTTTATTTCATCTCTCTCTCTATCTCTCCCTCTCTCTCTTTCTATATAATTACCATGTGGCTTCTCGAGTACTATGATTTCTCCACTATACCTTTACAAACTTAATTTGTATGATGTAATAATTTTTCCAACTCCACAATATGAGAGGGATCATAAATATATTTTCTCAAGGTTGAAATATTGAATATATTATGAACCATAGATAAGCTCGGGGGTGAGGCCAATTTATATGCCACACTGCCCACTCTTTTTAATATCTCAAATGGTTCCACAAGGTGAGGGATGTGTTTTTTTTCTTCTAATTCTCATTATAAACTCCATAAGTAAAGCTTTCAGAGAAAAAAACATGATCACACACCCCAAACTCTAAATCTCACATGCGATTATCAATATAACTTTTATATTTGATTTGTGTCATCTTTAATCTTTTTCTAATTTCAAAGATATTTTCAATAGTCATAACAAATTTAGGAAGTTGAAATCTTCTTTTATATAATGCCTTAGAATGTGTCATCATAATACTAAATTGAAAGCTATTATTATAAACAAAATTCATTGTGTGTAAATATACATCGTGGCAACCATTTAGGTCCAAAGTACAAGATCAAAACAAATATTTCAAGATTTGATTTATTCCTTCTAATTGGTCATTATTGTGTGGATGAATGGCAACATTAAAACTCAACTTAGTATCTAATACTTAAGCAGACTATGCCAAAACATAGAGATGAAACAAAGATATATATCAAATGCTATATGAACATGCACCTCATGTATTCTTATAATTTTTTTAACATAGAGAAAAGCCAAACAATTAATAAAAAAAATTATTACCATATGAAGTAAATTAATAGACTTTATCAATTAATAAACAATCACCCAAATAAAAATTTTTCTTCATAAGATTCTTTGCAATCTTATCACAAAGACCATGTTAATATTTCCATTATTCTATTTAGAAATAAAAAATAGTTTCAAGGATTTTGGTGGTCACTAATGTTGAGTCATCACTTATTGATATACCAAACATTAAGCTATAAAGTTTTGCAATATCTTAATTCTTATCGAACAACTAATAATTCTTCTTTTAATCTCTATACAATTTCATCCGTAATGGGTGGATAAAAAATGAAAAAAAAGAGCTTCCTATAATATCTTTTTCCTTAAATTTTCATAATCTAGGATACAAAGTATGGTCCAAAATCATAAAATCTTATCGAACTACTACTCTTCTTAACTTCCTCTATAAGGTGCAAAAGTTGCAAATCATTATTTTGTAAGGTTTTAATTTTCTCAACTAAGTTTGTTTACACTCTAATATTCAAAAGAAGAGCTATTGGGTCCAAACTCTCTTATGGACTTGTAGATTTCTTAAATTTCCAAGCTCAAGGCATATGTCTTAATATTTTTTATCCTTGGGTGATACTAAATAATATAGTTATAGTCATTAACTAGTTAAATCCACCTCTTCTATCTCATGTTCAATTCCTTCTATGAAGATATATAATTTAAACTCTTATGATCTATGATTAGAACAATTTCACTCATAAATTGTAACTATCTAGAAGCATAAGCCATAACTTTAGTTAACATAGGAGCTAATACCAATCTACATTTTAACTTATTGAAACTATGTTTATGTTGATCAAACTACTCAAACTTAGCCAATTTTTGAGTAAAACTAGATAAAAGTTTGGTAATCTTAGAGAACCACTCAATAAACTATTTTTAATACCCAATCAATCCCATGAAACTTCAAACTCCAGTGACCATAACAAATATCCTCCAATTCAAAACAACATCTACCTTTCCAACATCAACTGAGATGCCAACCTTGGTTACCATATTTCCAAGGAAAGAGATCTTGCTTAATGAGGATTAAAACTTCTTTAATTTAGAATATGAATACTTATCTTTGAGAGTATATATTACAATACTTAAATGATACTCATGCTCGTTTCTGCTCATCAATGAATTTACCACAAATTGATCTAGATAGTGCATAAATATCCTATTCATTAAATCCAAAAAATTATCAGGTGCATTAGTTAAATCAAATGATATAACCAAAAACTCATTATGTTATATATATATATAGTTCAAAAAGTAGTCTTGGGTAGATCTTCACCTCTAAGCCTTAATTAATAATAGTTATATCATATATTAATCTCAGAGAACACACATGCACCCTAAAGATGATCAAATAAATAATAAACATGAGAAAGAGAATACTTGTTCCTCACTAATACCTCATGCAACTCTCAATAATCAATGCAATGTCTCATGGATTTATCATTCTTATTTATAAATAAAACATGATCTCCCCAAAGTGAGGCACAAGGCCTATTAAAATTCTTATCTAACAACTTTTGAAAATAAATCTTCACCTCCTTAACCTCCATGTATGCCATCTTATAAGGTGCCTTAGAAATAGGAGTTATCCCTAATGCCAAATCAATAGTGATCTTCACTTTTCTCTTGGGTGAGAAGCTATATTTATCTTCTAGAAAAATATAAGAATAGTCCCTTACAATGGGCATGTCTTCAAACTTGAGAATCATTTTCCTCATCCATAATATAATCCAAAAATTCTTGATAATTTTGTTTGAGCAAGGAACTAGCTTGTAAGGCTAACACCACATGCAGTGGCATATTCACATAATCTCCCTCAAAACTAAACTTAGATTGATCTGGTATACTAAATGTTAATTATTTTCTATAATAATCAATAAAAGTATGATAAGAAGCTAACCATACCATCCTCAAAATCTCATCAAAAAATTGAAAGTCAAGTACTTAGTCAACTATCATCTCTCTATTCCCAATCATTAGATAATAATTTCTAAGTATTGTATTAAGTTCATGTTATCAATCTACATAGGAAACAAACTAGCTTAAGATACATAAAAAAATGAGTGCATTGAACTAATATTAATTAATGTTGTAGTAGATAATATGTGAGTATGAAGAGTTTATGTTACCACATTAGAAGTTACATTAGCATCTCAATGAGTCTTAAAAAATACCCACCCATGACCCATAAGCTTCTTCTATCCTTTTTATTCTTTGGATAATTTAAAACCACATGTCCATACTCCTCATAACCATATCAAACTTCAATCTCTTTATAATATAACATTTTATCATTCTTTTTTATCACAATTAGGATAAATCTCATATTAATTTTAAGCTGACTTTCATTTATTTTCATCTCTACTTAGAGTAGACTTTTTCTTTGTTAGATTACTAATCATCATTCATATTTCTCTTCCTTTGTTGTTCCCTACACTAATGAATCTCAGCATTAACTTTTTTAAAAATAAGAGCTATGTCTACCACTTTTGAGTAAATATCCAACATTAGAATTGATATCTTATTCTTTTTGTAGGGCTTTAATTTATCATGAACCTTTAATAATTTTTCATCCTTGGTGACAATTAATTATGGGATAAAACATGATAATTATGCAGATTCGGCCTCATATTGGACCACAATCATATCCTCCTATTCTAACTCTTTTGTCTTTTAACATCAGACACAATAAAAGATACTTCTTCTAAAAGGCTTCCTTAATTTGTTTTAAAATAATAGGTCCTTTGTTCTCTAAAAGTCTTGTAGACATATGGCATTAGTGATCTACATCTTTATTGACCATGAATTTTGTATATGATGCTTTTTTGTTCCTTAGAACAAGTAATAACATAAAAAAATTTATCTTCATAAGTCTATGCCTCTATTGGATCTTATGTACTTAAAAAGAAAAAAAGGGCTTAACTTCTTAAAACCACTAATGAAGTTACCCATAGTAGATGAATATTGACTTTGACCATTAGTTTGAAAAGCTCTAGCATGTTACTCAACATGCTAGATTGCTTTGAAATGTGCATGTATCCTTGGTGAGATGATAGTCTTTAAAAAAAAAAAGATATAATGAATTTTGTTACTAAAAAACCAAATTATCAAATCAGAATTTTAAGAATAAAAGAAGTTGAGCTAGATTAAGTTGAAACATAAACTAAAGTATCATTTATGTATTCCTAGAGGAAAACCAAATAGGTTCAAATTAAGATCACAAACATATTCCTATGATTTCACTTTGACACACCCCAATACCCTTTCCAAGGGCATGATGGCCATTTCACATCCAAAATCCAAAGGCTCCAAGTGTAAACTCACTAAAATATTCATTCTATAATTTAAAGTTATCAATTATCAAATACTTGTTTAGAGTAGCAGAACAAAATTCTAAAATGCTCAACACAACATTAAAACTAAACATAAAAAGTTTAAATAATATTCTCCAAATAGCTTCCAAAACCCCACTAATCAAACAAACTTCTAAGATAATAATATTCAAAAAAAGTATCCTAAGCAAAATTCTCATGATGATCATTCTCTAGTTTAGCCATCATTCTTGCTCAAACTAAGAGTAGCTAAAAAATTATCAACAATAAGGAATGAGATTAAATCTAGTAAGAAATCTTAATGTAATTTCTATATATCAACATTTTTAATTTATAAATAGGAAATACAATGTGCTTTCTTTTCATTAAATATTTTTGCTAAATTATTCAAAATTTTTAATCAAATATATTCATATCTTCATCAAGAAATAAAACATCATGTGAATCAAAAAAATAAATTAAAAAATAATTATACTCTATTTATTAAGTAGTGAAGTATGCTCAATTAGGTGAGATTTTCATAGTTTGCTAGGCTCAAATTATTCATGGTGGTTGGAACCAAATACTACCTAGTACAAGTAAACTCTAGGAAAAATCACTAAAGTTAGAGTCCAAATCAATTATATTTTTATCAAGAAATATAAATGACAACTATTATATTCTATTGACAAGGGCAAAATTTCCAATTATTATATCACATTAACATGTACCATAGTACTAATTATTATATCTTACCGACAATGACCATAATTATTAATTATGTTATCACATTGATAATGATTAAACTAGAAACTATTGCATATATTTGACAAAGTCCAAACCACTAACTATTATGTCCCTTTGGGAATGATTAAAATATCAACTATTATATGTTATTGATAAGGATCAAATAAACTAGAGTCAAATATTTTATTTTATTTATAAAAATTTACAACAAATATAACATCTCCAAATTTTTGTTACAAATACAAGAAAATAATCTTATACTTTGTTAATGCTAACCATATTGATCCAAGCATAGAAACAAAACAATATGTTGTGCATTTCAAAATAACACATAAACTAAAAATTCTTTATTATGCAAAATCCAAATTTATTTCTTTTACTTGAAATAACTTTAAAATCTCAACTATGATCACCAATATCATATCTAATTAAATAGAATTTCAACTAATATTATTTCTAACTTTATATAGATAATTTATTTAAAAAGAAATAAATAAAATAAATACATAAATAAATATAAAGGCAAAAGAACTAACCTCAAAATTACATGGAATACCTCCACATAAGAATATCAAATTTTACTATGATGAAAAATAATTAAAACTTCACTTGAATATTAGTTAAGAAGAGAAATCACAAAACCTTAATTGAGAATGAAGTTTTTAAGGGATGTTTTGTAGAGGGACTAGTGACATTTCTTTTACAATGATAGGAAAACCTCCAAATTTCTTCCAGTGTGGGATTCCTAAAAATACTTAATTTATAGTGGAAGGAAGATTTCTACTTTTTAATTTTCCAATGTGGAATAAAAGCAAAAGACATCCAATTTCTTTTTAAAGTGTCACATATGACATGTGATCAAATATTACAAAACATATATTAAATGAATCACTGAAAGTAAATATTATATAATTGGATCAAATATTTACTGCATATGATCAAATTATTTTTGGAAAATGAGCACTAGCTATTTGGTCATGGTTTATTGATAGCTATAAAAATAAGTTTTTTTGATATGCATACCTTCTCCATTATAGAAAATAAGAGAGTTTTCTAATTTTAAATGAGGCACTAAATCATACAAGTGACATTGAATTATCATAATTAAGACATGGTGTAGTTGTAGCTAATAATTAATTATATTAAAGCTATTAAATAAAAAAGAAAACAAAAAATATATAATATTTATGAATTTAACATAGTACTAAAACATTGGACACGTCGGATTATCCAAAAGGTTGAACAATTGCATGTCAATTATCTTTGAAAATTTTTTTAAAGATGTTTAGTTGATTTTGAAATAATGTTCTAAAACAAATTACATAGTTGACATTTTTAATAAAACATATAATTTCTTATTTATATTATAATAAGATATTGTTTTATTTTACATATCCATCTCACCTTTAAATTTTGTTAATTTATTAGTAGACCATGATTACAACATTATTAAGTCATAAGGAAGATGAGACAACATTTTTCAAAAGTGTATTTACATAAACATGTAGGTTTTTATTACTAGTGTAGATGAAAATATGTTTTAATGATAATAATGATGATATTTTATAATGTATATTCAATGGATCTTCCAGTGTTATTCTAGGATAAGCACCAAAATATTTCAATGAAAATTGTTGGTAGTTCAATATTATCAATGTTTTTGATAATGATCAATGACAATGCAATGAATATTCCTTGAAAAATAAAGATAGTCTTCAATAAAAAAAATATCTAAAATTTATGTTTGAATTGAACATTTTATGAAATTATTATTATTACAGCTACTATCATTATAAACAAATAAAAACAAATCAACATTTTATGATGACATTTGAAAAAAGTTAGTTGCAAGTAAACATATTACATAAAAATCATTGTCCACAAATAAAAAGAAATATCTACAATTTTAAATTTGAATTAAAAATTATTTCTATTTTCCATAAAACTAATATCATGATAACCAACATCATTAAAAAAAACAATGTAATTTGGTTAAGATTTATGAATCTTGACATTAAATAAATTTTATAAAAATTGAAGTCCATAGAACAAGTTACTTCTCCCCTTACAATAATAACATTATTGTCTTAGTCAACTTTCCTAGCCTTATTCTGTGGGTGTGCTGCTTCCATTCATTTTATCTTGTTCAAAACACTTTTGTAGTCTTCATTTCTCATGAGATATATAGTCTTCACATTTGAGTCATCATGCTAAAATTTTAAAAAACCTGGAGAAAAAAATATGACTTTAAACATCAGCTATGAATAGCAGCATACATGTGTTAATAGGAAAGCCTAATTATTTCTAACCTTTTAACATTATATTATTTCATGTTTAAATTGATATTATTATACTTTTTAACATCTAAAACAAGAAACTAAATTAGCTTTGTAAATATCATATATGATACCTTTCAAATGACTTGTGCAATTCTTGTTCCATATATTTCATTAAAGTACTATTGTGCATTGATGGATGCTGGTTCCTACATTTCAAGGAAGCAAAAATGTAGGGTAAACCAAAAAAGTTCAACAAAATATATACTAAAAATGCTACTGATCCCAAACTTTGGTAACAAATTCTTAGCATAATTACTTTTTATAATAATGTAAGGGGATAATGAAAATTCGCCTGATCCTATCATGTCAATTCTTTCCAAATATTTTGTTATTATAAGATTATTCATCTTTTCATATAAAAATGATGATAAATTTTAATCATTCTAAAAGTAGATGATAGCAAACAAAATTATTATGGCAGTGATGAAACTTTGATTTTGTGGTAATATTTATACAAATATGATGTGCCTTCAATGATATCTTTCAAGATATACAATATTTAAAGAA
Organism: Sapria himalayana; assembly: GCA_029783825.1. NCBI lineage: Eukaryota > Viridiplantae > Streptophyta > Magnoliopsida > Malpighiales > Rafflesiaceae > Sapria > Sapria himalayana. The sequence goes on from JAREIK010003203.1 coordinate 2,045,173, forward strand.
AACTAATATCCACCAAAGTAATTAGGAAACAATAGTGTATAACATATTTGTCCCACATTGTTTCTTTAAAAATAAACCATTCATGATCATGCATTGAATCAATTGAGATATATCTTTAAATCTCCAAATAAGCATACAAAGATCCATGCATTAATATTTCAATGATTTCAGCTCATTGCTCACCAATCTATAAATTAAAAATCAAACATATTTTTTTAGCATATACAAATATGAAAAAAGGCTTTTAAAATAATAGTTTCAGGTCTCTCTAAGGTTCTAAATTCGCCATAACTTAAATTATAACAATCATATTAATTCATATATTTAATTATATTATCAAATAGAAAATAGAGATGATAGAATATATATTCTTTATAACATGTCCAATATTTATGGTTATGCTTGTAGAATGTTCTTATAGTATAATTCAAATAAACATTTGTGATCATACACAAGCCTTTATCTCTCAAACATATGTTGGATTTTGTTTGAAATCAAAACATATTTATTGTGATAACGCACATAGGATAATAATGTGTGTTGTTTTAAATTTTTTTGTCATAATTACCTAGTTGCAGGCGTGCCAATGACTTCAGTCATCTCTCTTATATCCTATTCTAGCTTCGGTTGTATCCCTTATATCCTTTTCTAGCTTTGGTTCATGAAGAAGACGAAACTATAGTGGTGTAGCATCCTTGAGCCATAAAACATATATATATATATATATGAAAAATCAATTTTAATAAGAACAATTAATTTGATAAAATCAAATTATTCGATAATAATTTAAACTAAGTGTTCCAATTATATATATTCTAAATAAATAAACATAATCTTTAAGATTTCTTTTATGATATTCGGATAAGACAACTGAAGAGGTAATGGCCTAAATAAGATCTCGGGCTCTCAATATAATTTATTTCACACAGTAATTTACATTAATTATAATTCATACCAATATAAAATTATAATTATACTCACTCACTTATTAAAAAATATTTTGTACTTTTGTTAATTAATACTAATACAACTCCTCAAGTAAACATTATAAATACCTATTGATTGAACCAGATCACTAATAATATAATTCAATCAATCTCTAATCATTTCTTTAATACTTTCTACTTAACTTATTTGATTTTTCAGATTAAAATCCACCTATAGGCAATATCAAAGCTTATAAGTTCTTCAATGTGCATCATCAATCCTTATAAAAGGAATTAAATTCAATCAATATTCAATATTCACCATATACTTGATAGAGTTATCCAATTCATTGAGTTCCACAATCTATTTCTAGACCAAACTCTTTATGAATTAAAATAACTATTAAAAAGAGCATGCAAATGTTAATAACTTCTTGAATAAGAGTAACATTATTTATAGTAATAATAATGTATTTTATTATACAAACCAGTACAAAATAATTACATTATGTTGGTCTCGTTTAATACACTTAAGTGTACAAATACTAGAAGTTATAACTTTAACATTTACCACAGTCAAGATAGATCTACTAAAATCTAGTATTAATATCCTACCTATAGTGTTTTCAACTCTATCTAGATTATGAATAAGAAACTTATATTCCAAAAAGAAATGATGATTATATCTTATGTACACAAGCAAAACTCTACGCACTGAATCATCTGTAGTGTATAATAAAAGATATATGTATTTTCACAAATTCAAATTATTATAAAATCTTTTATTTTAAAACAAAAAAAGATGTAAATTAGGAAAATAAAAAAAAATCAAAAATGAATTTTAGCATTTATTAGTTCCACTAATCTCCAACGTTGAATCAAAGTCATGATGTCACACATCTGATTCACATTCTTTCCACATGTCTGTAAAAAGCTTTAGATGAAAGACTATTCATAAAATGATCTTCCAAGTTGTCAATCAATGTTACTTTCGTCACCACCACATCTCCTCTTTTCATTATATCTTTTATTAAATGATATTTATACTCTATGTATTTTACATTCTTGTGGATTCTAGGTTTGTTCAAATTTGCAACTACTCCACTATTATTATAATATATTAGGTAGTTGCATAGAAAGAATGATCCCTTGATCCATCATGAAGTTCTTGAGCTATGTTGCCTTTTTGGATACCTCTGAAGCTACCACATACTCGATTTCCAAGGTAGAATTAGCAATACAAGATTGCTTGATATTTTTTTAGCTTAGGTCTCCTTATAATCAATTCATTATTTCTAAGTAAAACCTTTTGCAACAATCATAGTCTTATAAGTCTCAACGTTGCTATCAGTTCCTCTTTTTTTTATAGATTTTACCTATACTTTATGGGTTTTTCCCTTCTGGTGGTTCTATAAGATCTCAAACATAATTGGAGTGAATTGACTATATTTATGATCCCATAGCTTTTTTCCAATGTCCTGCATCTTTATCTTGAAGTGCTTAGTCATAACTTGATCAGTATCTAGTTCATCAATGATTCTATTATAAGACTCTCCTAAAAGTGTATTCAGTGTAATTTGATAAATAACCCTTCCACTATGATGATATACTCCTCTTAGTTGTTTACTTTCAGCTACATATTTCATAGATACTAATCTCTTGAACACTTATGATCATTCTCTTCTAACTATATGCCCAGCATATCAATGATAGGCTCACAAGGTTCAATATCAATACTGTCACCAAAAATTCTTTCATTATGATGAGGTAATGATGTTTTAGAGATGCTATCTTATAGTGTTCCTTCTAGTATTAAAATAGTTTAGAGTGGCTTATCTCCTCATAAGTCATAACATCTCTAGAATAATTCTACTTATGAGCTTGTAGTTTTTTATATAGTCTTGTTCTAGGAATTGAGCATTGGTGCTAATAATGATCTGGTCTTTTTGACTATAAAACAAATCATATTTAGTTCCTCTAGGATATCCCATGAAGAAATAGATTTTTATTCTTATTTTCAACTTATTTATCTTCCCTTTAAGCATATTTGTTAGGAAACTCTACCAATAAATATGTTTTATACCGGGCTTTTGCCCATTTCACAACTTAGTTAGAGTAGTAGGTACCCACTTAGATGGAACAAAGTTTAAAGCACAAGTTATTTCTCTAATGTATATCCCTAGAAGGGATCAAGCATATCCGAATAACTTGTCATTGACTTTTTCATGTCCATAAAAATCATATTCCTTCTTTCTTTCATACCATTCAATTGTGGAGTGTTAGGTGTGGAACATTAGGATGTAATCCTTTGATCCAATAAGTAGTCCTTAAACTCTCTGAAGAGGTACATACCATCATGATCAAATTGTGGCATTTTGAGATATCTATTTTGACCTTTCTCCATTTTCATCATATACTCTTTGAATTTCGCAAAGGCATTAGATAACATATTAAATAAATGTGCCCATATCTTAAATAAGCATCAATGAAAATGATGAAATACTCAAAACTACCTCTTGCTTGGATAGCCATGGGTTCACATAAATCAGTATGAACCAATTCTAGGGCTCTTTGGCTTTATAAACTTAGGCCACAAAAGACCATTTGTCATTTTTCCTTCGAATGTAAAACTCATATGCTTGAAGTATTTTCACTTTCAATGAATCCAAAGGTCCATCTTTAACCAATTTTTTAATTTATTTTAAATTTTTATGACCTAGGCATAAGTACCAAGGATTGGTCTGGTTCATATAAATATATATTTCTTTTATGTGGTAATATTTTGATGTTATTTGATTTATTTTGTTATAATAGAGTAGAAATAGTTTTAATAACATAAATGTTGCCTTTTATTATACGAGAATAGATAATCATTTTATTCAAGTAAATTATTATAAAATTATTGAATAAAAAAGCGAATCTATCTTTAATTAAACTAGAAACTAAAATCAAGTTTCTTTTAATTGAAGGTTTATAATGACAATCTTTCAAAATTTAAATAGTATCTCTTTTAAACTAAAGCATGTGATCTTCCACTACAACAACCACTACCTTGATAGTATTTCCAATGTGAAGATCAAATTCTCCATCACTTTGTTGTTTGGTTTCCTGGAGCCACTACAAAAAATTACAAATATAATTAGTGGCGTCCATATCTATTTACTAGGTATTCATATATACCACATATAAATATGTTTCATCTACTAGTAATTGAGATTTACCTTGATTATTCACATTTCTGAGATGGGTTAGACACTACTTCTTCTAGTTTCTGATATCTTGTAATGAAAATATCTTTTTATTAGCATTTTACTCTTACTTGTGACTTAAAAGCTATGTGTAGAACTTAAGTATATTTTTAAAATTTATTATTCTCTTTCCTTTTGGTTTAAAAGTTATTTTAGCCAAAATTACTCCAAATGGTTTCTTGATAATACTTTCAAACAATACCAATTCCTTAAGAAATCATGCTAATGTCTAATCAAGTCTATTCATATTATAATTTAAGTAGAATTACTTATAAAAGTCTAGTAGCGATTGAAGAATTATATAAATCTAAGAATCCATATCAATCCCAACTCTATGGATCTTTAGTTCATTTAGAAGATCAATCATCCTGAGAATATGATCTCTCACTAGGGTGCTTTTAGTCATTGTAGTATTTATCAGATCTCTCATAGCTTTTTATCTAGTAGAATGAGTTTGGTTCTCAAATATTTCTTAAATATTAGATATCATATCATAAGTAGTAGACATGGACTAATGATGATGTTATAATATATTTGACATAGAAGCCAAAATATAATGTCTAAATATCTCATTAGCCTTTATCCATTTCTCATAAAGCTTGGCTTCCTCATCGGTTGCCCCTTAATGAGGTTTATCTAGGTATAGATCTATGAGCACAAACTAATAGTTCTTAATAGTCAGAACAATGTCAAGATTTCTTTTTCAATCTATGTAATTGGTTCCATCGAGTTTACTATCTTTGATAATGATGGTGAGTGGGTTGAAAAGTATTTTTCTAAAAAATTTACAATAAGCTTATCAGTTTGAATTCTATTACAAGAATTGGTTCTCTCCAAAAATTCTTGAATGAATTTGTTATTTGTCTAACACATCTTGAATAGTATGTCTCGATGGTAAACTATCTACTATTCATTATTTGTTCAGATAGGTTAATTCTCATTAAACTTATTATTTAGGTAGTGGGCCATGCCAAACAACATTAAAATGATGACTTGTATTTGGTCTTATATATAATAGTAGTGGCTTAGATAAAGAGAATGATATTATTGATAGCTAAGTATAAACCATCATATAATTATAAAATGATTATTTCTTAAATGAATCATTCAAATGGAGAATTGAATCATTTAAATAATCTGTAGTATTATCTAATTGTGGTTTGTGCTAAGTGTACCCACATGTCATTTAATTTGGTATGAGAAGGGTACCAAGACCAACATATTAAGTGACTTGCATAACTTTCAAATCAATAATGAAGATAGTGAGTTCATTTTAAATGAATTTTTTTGCCCAATTAGATATTTTAAAATTGAGGGTTTTTTATAAAAAAAATATCTTGATTTTGGGAACTTTATATTTCTAACATACTACTATCATATATGTTGTTATATTTGTGTATACACATCAATATGTCACAAATATATAGATATGCACAATACATAATACATGTCATATCATCCATATGCCACAGTCCATGACATAATTTATAAAACATACCACAACATTGATAAATCATGCCACAAATATGTGAAGACTATGCATCATACATATTTAACTATAGAATAGCCCAGTTGTATTGTATTTAGGGCACAATGACCTTAGACTTTCCATAATGAAATTTAAGGTCTTGGTTAGTTCCCTTAACCATGTTGAAAGTGCATAATTAATTTTGTAATATACCGGCCAGTGTCAAAATAAGAAGAATTCGCCTAGATTTGAATTGGACTAGGTGGCTATTGAGCCCCAAAGAAGGCCTACCTATCATAATGATGACTCATAGGCTAGTCCATTTAGCCTAACCTATTTTGTTACCTCAACACAAATTTTTCCCAACCCATTTTATCACCTCTACTCAAATTTGTCCCATATTTAATTATTTGATGGGCACACTAGATAATGTAATCATAATTTCTTTATATATGTTTTATGAAACTATATATATATATATATATATATTCATATGTTACCACCTATAATTTTAAACTTTAATAGTGTGATTTATTTCTAATCGTCATTATTATCATTTACATCATTCGATCCTAATAATGATAAAAAAGTATCAGGGCCATGAACAAAAGTTATATCACCATCACTAATAATTTGATTTGTATGGATTAATATTTTATTTTTTTTTCAAAATACATAAATAAATACACACACACACACACACACACACACACAGACATATCTTCTTCATGAAAATTTCTCACCCCCAATTAAAATAAGATTTACCATCATTAATATTAAACTTTTCCACCTTGGAAGCATCAATTACTAAGGACTAATTATCATATGCTATCAAACTAATCAAACATCATTGAAATATATCACAATATATCAATGGTATCCAACTAATGAAACACATGTAATTCAACTTTATACAAAAAGCATAGAATATGTAAAGAAAGTACCAAAGCATTTTTTATTAATGATTGCTAATTATCAAGAAAATAAACATGAATTTTCAAACTACATTGGAAATAATTTAATTTCATTGAATTGTATTTAGATGGAAAATATTTGACAACTATTAAGATGAAATTGAGTTTCATAATTTTTTTGACGAGCACACCTCAATTATAATCAATCTATATTGAATTATTTGGAAGATCCGAACACATTAAACAAAACCAAATTATTATCAAAAATATGATAAAAATTTGATGATTATTGAGAATTGTGTGACACTCAAATTACTAATTTTTTTGTTGTTTTATAATTTTTTCATGATGTGATTGTACTAAATTTAAGCTTTAAATATAAGAATTTCATTTGATAATAATTTTTATGGATTTTGATGAATAATAGTGAAATCAAATATAAATTAGATATAAATGGTGGACTTGGTAGAAAATTGAAATGGAGGGCAGAACAATAATGAGAAGTTATGAGATTTATAATATCATGACTTATTTATACTAGCGCATGCCTATTGAGAAGTTATGAAAACTTTTCTTGACTGAAACTCTACTAACAAATCATAATAATCTTTGTACTTCATGTTGCTTCCACCTAGTTCTCATAATCATTCACTCTACAATATATTTTTTGTGGCCACGATACCATCTTGGAGCCATGGCCGCATAAGTTTTAAAACATAAATTTAGCTGTAATATTATTTTTTTTGTTGTGAGAACCAAGTATCGAATGGGGTACTAGATGTAGCAATATTTTCTAGCACCTTGACATACTCATTATAGAGCCAAAAATCAAATAACATCAAGTGACTAATAGTAGATGAAAATTTTATCTCCATATCTAAATGTTGTAGAGAAGAATTATCTCAGTCTGGTATTCTTTGCTATCATGACTTAGTGCCCAAGAGAGTAATTACCTCAGTCACGATATCATTTGCTGCATTGCCCATATGCTCCAGAAAGGAACTCCCTTACTCATAAAATTCTTTCCACAATGATTCTGTGTTCCAAAAGAATTATTTCAATCATGATGTATTTCAATACCATAATTTTGTGCTTCAAATTGGATTTAAAGAGCATCTAATACCATGACCTCAACCTAAAGTTGCGACTCTCAATTTAAAGATGCTTATATTAACTGATGGGACAACAATGATATAAAACTAGGGACTTGGGGTGATTTAAAAAAGATAGCTTGGGGGATTCGGATTTTGGGCCAAGAATATGTCAAACCTAAAAGGGTAGGAATTTAAACCTCCATTAGAAAAAAATTCAAGCTGAATACAACAATAATATATTACGAATCAAATTACTTGCTATTTTTGGGAAACTTCGATTTGATAAGATGATGCTTCAATTCTCTTGTATGAAATCTTCCTTAATGTTAAGTTATTTAGGGATCTATGTTTAGTTTAAATATAAATGTATTATGATTATAGTTCATAATATTTAATTGTAGAATTATTGTGTTTTAAATATTGATGTGCATGAATGTTAACAAGATTATAAAATTAGGCTTCCACATCAAATAAATTTGTGTGTTGACTATGATAGATGATGACCGGTAGGTTACATGACACTCACGAGGTATGATATTGAGAAAGTGACATCCTTTCTATTCTTATCTCATGAGATGAATCCATATGTAACTCTATATTTATGTAAGTTTAATTGATGAGTGTATGGTTCCTATGAAGTTAAAAGTACAAATGAATCTATGACCATTCCATTATATATATTCTAGATGAATTGGCGTTCATATGATGTGAGAATTATGTAAAACATCAAACCTAGAGATTTTACCATTGTGTGGGAGTCATGTGTTGGTTGTGATGGACAGTGAAATATAACTCACAAGATATATTCAAGGGGATGTACTTGATAAGGCAGTGATAATCTTATGATTATTTCATCTTATATGATTTCCATAGATGAAATAGTTAGGAAGATATAAGTTAATTGATTTGAATTTGGTACTTATGAAGCCAAAGTTTAAACATAATTAATACCAGATTAATTTGTATCTGTTAAGACAATTGAGGTTGAATTATAAAAATATATACTCAAAAAAAATCATCAAGGATAATTAACATATTATTTTAAAAGAGTAAAAGTATGGATGACTCATGAATAGAGTAATTGTGATTTCAGTGGTAAAATAACAAAGGCGCAACTATAAAAGGAACATCCTTTATAGTGATAGCTTAAGATTGGAAACCATCTTATATGCTAAGGGGAAAAGGGGAAAATCCAAATTATTTTACTCTTCGCCAACAATCAAGCATAATATCATCTCAATAATAAAAAAAAACTAATCATATAGAAGGAAGTAAACCAACCATAGAGTTTGAGTATCAATCCAGGACTCAAGTTTATTTTCTCAACTTGAGTATTAGTTCATTTATTATTAGTTTCTCAAATTACACAATAGAATCTATGTGACATTAATATCTGAACTTACATCCATTTTATTACTTATATGACTCATATACTTGCATATTTATGTTGAACATATCAAATCATTCAACAAACATTTAGAATTATGCTCTAAACAAAAAGTTTAATATTGTAATAGTCAAAATAAATTTTTGGTAATATTGTTTGGGATTATTTTTAGTTTAATTGGTCAACTTGAGTTGACATAACTATCTTTAAAAATGGATAATTCTATTTCTAGTTTGATATATAACTATGTTTGTTTAGTGTTTAATTTTTGTTTGTGTTTTTTTTTTATTTTATTTTTTATAGCCACAATAATTTATGAATCAAAGATTTGAGACTTAGCCAATATTTCTGGATTTATAAATCAAGAGAATGAAAAGATACATATTGAATAGAGAGATGAGAGAGTAAATATGAAGAATAATGGTAGTAATGGGAATAACCAAGAGGGTACATAATAAGTTGTTCAATAGTTCATTCATCATCGAACCTTAGGAGATTATTGGAGTCCAACATTGATGGATAACTACTATAGGATACATATGTAACCAATACTTATACGTCATTTTGAGTTGAAACTTAACCCTATAGCCATGATGAAACAACATCAGTATGGTGGATGATTTTTAGAAGATGGAACATCATGTCACAACTTTCTTGTAGTTGGTGATACTATGAAGATGAATGAAGTTAGTATGCATGTGATAAATTTATGACCTTTACCATTTGCTTTGAGAGATAAGGAAAAGAGATAGTTTAAATGCTTGCCAATATGATCCATTGAGTATTGGGAGAACTTGTACAAGCTTTTCAAACTAAATTTTTTCCATCTAAAATAATATCATAACTAAATGGAGAGATATTGTATGATGCTTTAGACCAATTCAATGATCTACTAAGGAGGTGCTACTACATAGATTCAAATTAACATTCTAAACCTAGATGTTTTTCATGATTTGTTTATATGACAAATTGCATTGTTAATACAATCTCAGGTGGTTCTATCATAAACAAGTCAATTGAAAAGGCATACTTTTTATTTGAATAACTAGCAAAGAATAATTACTAAACTTTAAATGAAAGAATAATTGGAAGGAAGGAAGCTGGAGTATTAGAGTTGGATAGGCTAATAGTGATGAAGGCATAGCTTAATGTATTTTTTTAGTAAGTTTGGATCTCAACATGAAAATAGTGGGAAAAATGATGATTTTTTAATAATGAAATTGAGTTAATTTTGACCCAATTTATCAAGTGGAGAAAGTTAGTGTTATGCAGAATAGAAAATACATGTTCAGATCCACCAAAAATGGCCCTATACATTACCATTTGAATATGAAAAAATATGAAAGTTTATCATATGCAAGCCAAGAGAATATGCAATAGAATATGGAACAAAATCAAAAGAATTTTGGAAGTAACCCAATAAAATATTAAATATAATAAGCTTCGAGTTCTAACTACAATACACAAGTTATGGAGATAAATAAAAGGAATGCACTATTTAAATATAATAGAAAACCCATCATTTGAAGAGAGTATTCATGCACTATTCATAGAGATAAATAAAAGGAATGCACAAGAAAACTAAATAGAACATTTACCAAATACAAGGCTAGACTACATGGATTATATGGTGAAGACTATTAAGAATCAAATTGAGAAACTAACACTAATGATGGAGTGTATCAACTGATTACTAAGTGATACCAAGATAAATTTTAAAAGAAACATGTACATTATACTCAGAAGTAAAAAAGAATTAGGATAGAAAATAGAAGAGAAATCCAAAGGAGCGGCTGGAGTAGAAAATGAAAGCTATGACTAAAAAAGTCATTTCATCCAACACCATGACATTCAATATGTTGCCATTTCTAGAGTTATGGCACTGCAAGTTCCCACTACCTAACTTTTCCACTAGCTATCCCACATGAAGAAGTAGAATTTGAAGAGGATATACAAATGAACCAAATAATGAACATAAGAATGATATGTTAAATAATGATTATGTAAATGGTAAACAAACTCTTCAACCCAATCTTCCTTTTTCGGGATTGGTTTAGAAAGGAGAAATTGGATGAACAATTTGATCAATTCTTAAATATCTTAAAAAAGTTGAAAGTCGACATACCATTTTCAAAAATATTATCATAGATACCTCATTATATAAGGTATATGAAAGATATAATCTGTAACAATGAGAAATTAGAGATGCATGGAATGGTAAGCATAATTGAAAAGCATAGCAAGATAATTCAACATAAACTCTTGATAAAGCTCAAAGAGCATCTAGTACCACGATCTCAATCAAAAGTCCAAAAGGCATGACTCTCAACTTGAAGATCCTCATAGTAATTCAATGGGACTCCAATGATAAAAAAATAGGGACTTGGACAATTTCAAAAAGAGTGCTTGGGAGATTTGGATTTTGAGACAAAATTATGCCAAACCTAAAAGGATGTGAATTACAACCCCCATTAGGGGTAAGCCCAAGCTGAATACAAGCAATATTATATTGGAAACCAAATTATATACTTAGATCCTCATCCTAACTATTTTTTGGAACTCTCGATTTGATGAGATGGTAAATCAATCCTTTCTCATGAAATCTTCCTCAATGTTAGGTTAATTAGGGATCTATAGTTAATTTAAATATAAGCATATAATGATTATAGTTTATAATGTTTAATTATTGAATTGTTTAAATATTAATGAATGTGAATGTTAATTAGAATAAAGATTTATGGTTACATATCAAATATATTTATGCACGTTGGCCATAATATACTTTGACATGTAATGCATAAGGTACTCACGAGGTTGGATATGAAGAAAATGATACCCCTTCTATTTATGTGAGAATGGTGCTCATGAAGCTGAAAGTATAAATAAATCTATAACCATTCTATTATGCATATTCTAGAGGAACTGGCATTCAAAATTTAGTGTGAATTATATTGAATGTCTAACATAGAGATTGTACCATAGTCTCTAAGTCATGTATTGGCCATGATGGATAGTGATATATATGTCACAAAGTATGTTCAAGGGAATGTGCTTCATAAGGCAGTGACAATCTTGTGATTATTTTTTCTTATATGACTTTCATAGGTAAAATTATAAAAAATATTTAAATTATTTGATTTGAGTATGGCTTTTATTATGTCAAAAGCTCAAATATAATTATTAGCACATTAATTTGTATATATTAAGATAATTGAGGTTGAATAATAAAAATAAATACTCAAAGTATTTATCAAGGATAATTGATATATTACCTAAAATGAGTAAAAGTATGAATAACTTTTAAATAGAAAAAATGTGATTTAGTGGTAAAATACCAAAGACACAACTACAAAAGGATCATCCTTAGTAATGATAGAGCAAGATTTACAATCACCTCGTATGCCAAGGGAAAAATGGGAAAATCTACAACATCTTGTCTTTCATCCAATAATCAAATATAATATCATCTCAATAATAAAGAAAACTTATCATATAGAAGGAAGTAAACTAATCATAGAGTCAACGTATCAATTTGAGACTCATGTTTATCTTATCAACTTGAGTAGAAGTTTATTCACTATTTGTTACTCAAATTACTTATACAATTCATGTTGGATTAATATCTAGACTTATATTCAATTTATTATTTATAAAACCCATATATTTACATATTTCTATTGAACATATCCAATCTTTCAACAAATATTTAGAGTTGTGCTCTAAATAATCAAGTTTGGAATTATAAGAAAGTCATAACAAAATTTTGGTACCATTACTAAAATTAATTTTAGTTTGGTTGGTCAAACTGAGTTGACATAGCTATCTTTGAAAATAGATAAATCTATTCTATTTGGATAGATAACTATTTTTTTAGTGTGTGTTTTTTGTTTGTGAGTTGTTTTGGTTTTTTTATAGCCGCAACAATTTACAAACCAAAGATTTGAGATTTATCCAATACCTATGACCCAAAAATTGAGATAATTAGAAGATATATATTGAGACAGAGAACTAAGTGAGCAAACATAGAGAATAATGGTAGTAATGGGAATAACCAAGAGGGTATACAAAATATTTTTCAATAGCTCATTCCTCATCGGGCCTTAGAATATTATTGGAGTCAAACATTGATGGACAACTACTCTAGGATACGAATGCAATCAATACATGCAAATCATTTTGAGTTGAAGTCTAACCTTATAGCCATGATGAAGCAAATACAATATGGTATATGATTTGTAGAAGACTCTAATCGTGATGTCAAAAATTTTTTAGAGTTATGCAACATTATGAAAATGAATGAAGTTATCTTACATGTGATAAATATATGAATTTACTTTTTTTTTTGAGAGACAAGATAAGAATCTAGTTCCAATGCTTGGCTAGATGATTTATTGAGTATTGAGATAAACTTGTACAAGCTTTTCTAACCAAGTTCTTACCATCTCAAATTATATCATAATTAAGGTGAGATATAAGCTAGTTTAGATAAGAGGAGCTAAAAATATTGTATGATGCTTGTGACCGATTCAAAGATCTACTAAGAAGATAACCATGAAATCGATCCAAATTAAGGTTCTAAGCCTAGGTATTCTATGAAGATTTGAACTATATGACAAGGTGTATATTCAATACATCCTCAGGTGATTCTATCATGAATAAGTCACCTACAAGCACGTGTTTTCTAATTGAAAAACTAGCAAATAATAATTACAAAACTTCAGACGAAAGAACAAGTGGATTATTAAAGTTGGATAGACTAATGAAGATGGAGGTGAAGCTTAATATATTTTTTAGCAAGTTTAGAGCCCAGTATGATAAAAGACCTAGTGTGAGAGATATGATCATTTTTCTAATAACAAGAAGTTGCTAATTTTTACCCAATTTATCAAGTGGAAAAAGTCAGCATTCTATAAATTAGTGTGTAAGTGCTCAAATCCAATAATAATGTTTCTATACATTATCATCCAAATATGAGAAATTATGAAAGTTATCAAGATTAATTCTAAGAGATACATATACATAATATTCAGAAGTAATAAAGAAAAAGAAGGATAAAAAATAGAAAAGAAATCTAAAGGAGTGGCTAATATATAAAATGAAGTTGTTATTGATAAACTCATGCTACCCAACCCCTTGATATCCAATGTTATGCCATTTCTAGAGTTATGACACTGTCAAATCTCACTACCCAATTAATGCCACTAGCCATCACACATAAAAAATTAGAATAGGAGGAGATATAGATGAATCAAAGCAATGAACAGAAGAATGACATGCCAAATAATAATTATAAAGATGGTAAACAAATTCTTCAACTCAATCTTCACCACAATGATTTAAAAAAAATTTATCTGGATGAGCAATTTGATCAATTATTTAATAATTCAAAAAGTTGAAAGTCAACAGAACCTTTGCTAAAGCATTATCATTAATGCCCCATTACAAGAAATTTATGAATGATATCATTAGTGACAATAAAAAATAAAAGATGTACGAAATAATTAGCATGATTGAGAAGTGGGCCATCATCATTAAAGATAAACTCATGAGCAGGCTCAAAGATAGAGAAATTTTATAATTCAGTGTTATTGGGAAGTACATCTTATAAAAAGTTTTATGTATTTCGGAGCAAATATCAACTTGATTCAATTGACCATAATGTAGATGTTGAATCTTGGTGAGATAACTCTAACTTTTCTCTTGCTATAGATGGCATACCAATCAATTAAATTTTCTAAGGGGATTATCGAAGATGTTCTAGTCAAATTAGAAAGGTTATTTTTCATACTAATTTCATGGTATTGGAGTTGGAGAAATACTAATATGCTCAATTGATCTTAAGATGATCATTCTTGATGATTAGATATAATTGATTTATGTGAAGAATGTAAAATCTATACTACTAAGGAATAGATAGTTTCATATGCACAACTAATAGATAAGATGTTAATTTTAGTTGGAAGGATTTCCAAAAAGATTGTTTGCCCAAAAAGATGGACAAGATGATAAATTAGAAGAAATTCTAGAAAAAGAAGATGAACGAAGCTATTCTGAAATCATGATAATTCTCAAAGTCACGATAGAGAAGAATAAAAGATGCATTATTTTGAAGTTGTGAAAGAAGTGACTAATTCCAAAAAATTCATAAGTGTAGAATACAAAGAAGTCATTAAGGGGACTCTTAAGACTTTATAAAAATATAAGAAGAAAAAAGTTCACTACTGATTGATGATGTACCAGGTCAAAAAGATAAAGCAAAAACTATTATCAAAGATAAATATAAAGAAAAAAAAGGCCAAAATTATTGTGTAGAAAAAATCCATAATGTTTGACAAAGTCACTGCTATACAAGTGAGATCGATGAAGAAAAAGGTACGATAGGAGAAAACATAACAACTTTGTAGAACAAAAGCTACAAGAGAATGCCACAACATATTCCATAGTCATGATATAATTACTCTAGAGAACAAAAGTTGATACATGACTTAACATCAAGTTGTGAATTTAGTGAAAGATATCACATCATTGATGCTACAATAATTAATGGGGGAAGTATTAATTAGGTAGTTAATTTTAAAATAAATAGGAATAAGTTACCAAGAATTGATATTATATCAGTCAGTTTATTTGAAAAAAAAATATTATGTTTAAAGAACTAAAATGTTGAGTACTACCTTAATGTTGTAGGTACTACCTTACTTTCACTCTTAAGGTAGTATCTACAATACATTAATATAGTATCTGCAGTAATTAAGGTAGTACTCATCACTTAAGTTCCTTAATCACAATAATTTTTTTTAAGTGTACTAATTTATATAATATGAATTCTTAGTACCTTATTCCCATTTATTTTCAAATTAACTTTTTGAAACATACTTCCCCATAAATAATAATGTCCCAACATTACTCAAAGAATATCCCAAAAGAAGGAACTTGAATAAATAACTTGATGTTGAAGGATAAGTTAAGAAGACACACAAAGCATGGACTATTAGAGTTACCAATTGAGAATGAAGATCAAAAAATTAATCTAACTAAAGATATTAAATATAATATGATGCTTGTGAGGTAACCTAATATTTATTTTGGTGCTGGTGTGCTATACTTTCTTTTATTTTCTTATGTATACATTCAATTCAAACACTTGTATATTTACCAAAAGAATTCATATCACTCAAACCCAATTATAACTTTTTTTTTAAGATTAATTAAGTCATGACACTTAAACCTAGTTGTAATTTTATTTATGACTTGAGTTGTGACACTTTAACCCCACCATTACTTTTTTTTTTGAAAAGGCATGACAATGTGAAAAGTCATGGCTATTTTTATCGGTCATGACTAAAATCCCAACCCTATAAAACACCACAAACCCTATTTTTTGCCTAAAAATTCTTTTTTTCTTCCATTGCCAATCAAAAATTATCATGATGCCCATTTTGTGATTCAAAGCCAAAATGGATAAAGAAACTCTATTTTCTAAACATAGGGTGAGAAAAAAGAAGTTGAATTAAGTCACAAGCATAAAAGGATGCAGCAAAAGTCAACTACCACCTAGACTTCTCTCAAGTCTCAGTGCCTAAAACTATATATATGATAGATCGGATGATGAGATGGTTGATCTCTATCCTAACAAAGAAAATTTTGTGGGTGAGCTAGAATTTTTAGAGTTTATCTCATATTTTTTGGCAATGATTGAGAGATGGAATTTAGACACATTTTACACCCACATGGAAAGGGGAAACACAACAATCATGAGGGAATTCTAATCTAACCATAAAGACATCAAGATAAGAGGTGCTATATGTGAGGAGTTTTGGTATATTTTGATAGGTAATTTATAAATGTAATTTTTAGATTGTAGGAGGTTGTGGTCCAACCTTCAAAACCCTAAAAATATAATTTAATTACAAATTTAACCTCAAAACTTTGATGAATGATAAAAGCAGTTGGATAGGTTCATCAAAAAGTCCCTTTAGATTCCTATTGAGGGGATAATTGATGGAATACATCAAAGTGTGGTCTATTTTATGTTTTAGTTTATAGCTACCTCTCCACTCTCTATCATCATGAAAGATATGGTGGTCTTGCTTTTATCCCTAGCGAGAGGGTACAAAATTCATGTTGATAAGATTTTGGAGAAGTCAATTCTTGACTTTTTTGGAGGGAAATTTTTAGGTCATATAACTCACATCTCCTCAATTACTATGTTATACCATGCCAAAAGAGTTCTAAATTTTCAAGAGAGAGATGAATGGTGCCACAGATGTCCCTCCTGACTTTGATGAGTATGAAGAGATGACTTGAAGGAGATAAGAAGAGAAAGTTGATTCTTGAATGGAAAATCAACTGATATGGGGAAAGAAGTGTCAGCCTTCCCCAAAGCTAACATAGATGAAATGAAATGATTTAGAAAAAAATTTGAGGAAGGATCATCACTCTAATATGAGTTTCCAATGGGTAGACGAGAAAAAGATTTGGAAAAAAAATCCTAATTCAGTTGACAAATATAAAGTTGGAAGCTGACAAAAGTGAGACTAAATTGAATGGAAAGCTAATAACGATACATAGTTTTTTATTGATAGGATTGGAAAAGAAAAGACGAGTGGGAGGAATAGGTGCAGGAAAAGGAAGATGAAGACAAAATTAAAGTAGAGTAACAATATACATTGTGCGACATGTATCTCAACAATAATGAAAGATTATTCATATTCACTCAAGAGAAGTTTGCAGATCAAGTTATAAAGATTGAAAGAGACATGAAAATAGTTGAAATTGAAGTGATAGGAAGCATTAAATACTTTGGGAAGCCCCATTATCCATCACAAATAAGTGACAAAGAATAATAAAGGACATAAATAAAGAGATAGATGGTAATATGATATATAGAAAGAAATAGTGAATTTAAAATTTGGAGAAGTATAATGAAAACTAGAAAAATATGCATTGAATTCTTGTTAGGATGAAATCAACTCAATTGGGAGGAGGCAAGATGCGTTATTAAACATAATTTCAAATATGATGGATTGAAAAATGAACAATTAGGGAGATGCAAAAAGACCTATACCCATCTCCATATTTGACCCCTCCAAAGCATAATTAGAACTGAAGAAGTTTGATACAAAGGACATACCACTTCTTCAACCTTCTTCTAAATGTTGATGCATTGTGTGATTGCTCATTTTGTTGATTAATTTATTCTTCCTTTTTGTTGTTCCATAAATAGCTTCAGAGAGATAGAGAGACTCTTTGCTTAAGGATGAGTATTTATTTAAATATATAAGTTTGTTTGGCACTCAAAGTACTTAATTTTTGTGGTTGTTTGATATTATTTTTATATTATAGTTATACTGAATTTGTGTTTTAAATACAAAAACATCACTAAATGATGATTTTTATAGAATTGGATTAATAGAAGTGAAATTGAATATAAGTTAGGTATAAATTGTGGACCTTGTGGAAAGGTAAAATGGAGGATAAACCAATAATAGAAAGTCATGATATTTGTAATATCATTACTTGTTTATACCAACACATGCCTATTGAGAAGTAGCAATATCCTTTCTTGATTATGACTCTATGAATGAGTTATTATAATCTTTATACATACAAGTAGTTAAATGAACATAAGTCTAAATATCGATTTCATAGTGATCATGTAGATAATTCAATTAAACAATAGTAAACTAACAACTATTTGAGTTGAGTAGCTAAATTTGGATTTTTGGAAGAATAAGTTGACTCCATGGTTGGTCTACATCTTTATGTACGATGATACTTTCTTAGAGTTTGATCAATATTATAGTTAATTGTTAGACAAATGGTAGATTAATATGAATATACCTCATTATCCTCTTAGCACACATGGTAGTTGTTATCCTTGGATTATCATTATTAAGGATGATCCCCTTGTAGTTGTTCAGTTAGTATTTCACCATCAAAGTCATACATTATTCCATTTATGAATTATTATTGTGACATTGTGTGGGTGCCAAACTATTATTTAATTAACTTAATATCAAAATCTTATTGGGCGTGAATCTTTCATCCCACATTGCTCCTCAAGTATAGAGGTCATACAAGTAATAAATTGAATATAAATCTAGATATTGATCTCATAAAGATTATATAGGCAATTTGATCAACTAACATATACTTAACTATTACTCGAGTTGAATAGATATACTTGTTCTTCAGAAAGATACTTAGACTCTAAAGTTGGCTCACATCTTAATGCATGATAATTTTGCTCTTATGTTTAGTCAATATCATGTTTAGTTATTAGATGAAGGGTAGAATAGTATAAAAATATTTGTGTACCCTCTTAGCATATAAAATAACCATCAATCTTGGACTATCATTATCAAGATTGATCTTCTTATAGTTAATTTTCTTAGTATTTCAATATCAAAGTCACATATTATTCTGTACAAAAATCATTTACACATCAATTTCTTTTAGGCAATACATCAACTATTCTTGATGATTAGTTCAAATATGCAATTCTATTATCTAACCTTTACTTATTTTAATTATCTTAAATAATGTGGTACTACATATAATTATGTTTTGACTTTGTAAGTATCATACTCATGATAAATAATATGCATCTTCTTACAAATCTCATATATGAAAGATATACAAGAGGGAAAACTTGCAAGATAGTCACCATCATACTAGTCTCCTCTACTTGCATGTATCCTATGATATACATGTCACCATCCTCTACAATCAACAAATGACTCACACACTATGGTGAAACTCAAAATTATACATTCTACTTAACCTATAAATTGCTCAGAGGTTAGTTCTTTAAGATAGTACAAAATAGATTGGTCTTAAATATATTTGTATTTTTGGCTTCATAAGTACTATACACATTATGATTAAATTTATTTCTACTTTGGGTCATCACAAATTGGTTTATCTCATGCATTAAGATTAGAAAGGCTGTCACTTCTTTCTTACCATATCATCGTGTTTCGTGTCTTACTTATCACTGTCAAGCATGGTTAGCTTGCATAAACCTACATATTCGTAAAAACCCTATATTTCAGATCTAATTTACATTCATATCCATCAACATCTAAATAATAATATAAACATAAATATTAACTTACATAATCATTAATTCATCATAACACAAATACATTCACCAGCTATAGATTTCAATTTAGCTGGATATGAGAGTTCCCAATGAGTGCCCAAGTAAAAATCTAAGTAAATAATCCTAATTTCAACCAAAGATTACTTATTTTACAAGGTGACTATTATCTTTAGACTATCAATACTGAGGATGATCCCCTTATAGTTTCTACTTGGTGTTTCACCATCAAAACCATACATTATTCCATTTATAGGTCATTGTTTTGACTTTGTAAAGGTGAAAAAACTATTATTAATTAACATGATTCCAAAATATTATTGGAAGAGGATCTCTCATTCAACATAACTCTGCAAGTATATAGGTCATACCAATAATAAATTAGTCATAAGTGTAGATATCAATCTTATAGGGATTATATAGGTAGTTTGATCAACTAATAGATTACCAAAGATTATCCCCTCATAGTTTTTCTCTTAATATTTTAACACAAAATTCACACATTATTCTGTGCAAGGGTTATTATGTAAAAACTCACATAATCATTAATTTATCATAACAAAAATATATTTACGTACTCTAGACTTCAATTAGCTAAATATTGGAGAGAAAATCATGTGAGATATGTTGAAAGGTATCTCATGGATTCGAGGATTACCAATAAACACCCAAGTAAACATCTAAGAAAATAATCATAATTCTAATTGAGAATTACTTGTGTTCACCTTGGATTTGACTAAATAGGGGGGTTGAAATTATATTGCCCAAGGTTCTTGGTATGCATTATTCATACTTTCCCCCTCTCTCCTCTATTCTCTAATTTTTATCTAAGTATCATTTTTAAGGCCCGTTTGATAAAACTGAAAAAATTAAGTACTGAAAAATAAGTGCTGAAAAATTAAGGCTGAATTTTATAAGTGTTGAATTTGTATCGAAAAATTATTTGATAAATTTCTATTAATTAAATGTTGAATATAAATATATTGTTTGATAACTGTAAATGCTGAATACTAAAAATAATGTATTTTACATATTTAGACTTATTAACATTGTATTACATATTTTCAAACATAAATAGAATTTCTATTGAAAATTTTTTTTCACTACTATTATTAATTATTAAAAAAAATAAAATCCCTAAAAATATATCCATAAATAAATTATAAATTTTAAAAAGAAATAAAAATGTTTTGAAAAAAACCAATAAAATCTAAACACTTTAAAACTATCCAAATTTTTATTTTAAAAACAAAAATTTATGAACAACTAGTTGATTTACTATTTCCTCTCTTAAATTAATCATGAAAGAGGGTTAGGGTTAGATTTTGTGGTAGTGGAGAAAGGAGGAGGAGAAGACAGATTCACAAACTGAATTATAACATAAATGAGAAAACATAAAAGAAATAAAAAAAATGACAAAATAGTAATTTTTTTAAAAATTTTTTGTTGCCAATTTTCAGTCTTCAACATTAAGTAGGTCTCTACCTACTTTAAATTTTCCATTAATTTTCACTTAAAATTTAAATTTTTAGCTCTCAATATTTTTTTATCAAACACACTTAAAATTTCAAACCATTGAAATTTTAATTTTCAATGGTTTGAAGATTTTAAGTGCGTTATCAAACAACCCCTTATACTGCAGGGATTCATGTGCTATTTTAAATTGGAAGTCATTGAATATACTTGATGTCATGATATTATTATCTTTTTACATCTTCTCTAGAGAACTAATGTCTTAATGGCAATGGATGTAAAGATTCAAATAACTGTTCTCTAGAGCTTTCTATAATACAAAGTCATGGTGATGATATTAATCATGGCTTTAGTCTTGATTTTTTGAGTAAAGTATTATGGAGTTTGGATTGCTATGACTTAATTAGATATATATTCTCTACAATACAAACTCATAGTGTTGGAATTAGCTACAATTTTGAACTTGACTTTTGGAGCTAAGTGTTAAGACACTAGGATTGCCATGACTGAAAAAATTATTCTTTTTAATACATAGTCAAGTCATTAGAATTAGCCATGGTTTTGAAGTCTTCTCTTTGGAGCACAAAGTTGTAGTGTTGGAAAAGTCATAGAAGAAATAATGTAAAGACTCAAAACATTTGGAGTTTTGTCTCCACATCAAATAAGTTATGGTTCTAGAAATTATCATGACTATTTGCACTAGTGAGATACTTGGCTATCACAATAAAGAAATAATATCATGATCATTAACTATTTTAGAGATAGTGCAGCCACAACTCCAAAAAATATTACAACCATGATGATTATGTTGTACAATAAAATATTTGTGTCAACTCGGTCGTAGAGTCATGACGTAGAAATAATTCTATGACTATTTTTTGTAGGAGGATAGTCAATAAGTGATTCCAAAACTACTCAAGAATAAGTATGGAAGGTTTACCCACGTCGTGACAATGGAATTATCATGACTCCATCATTTCTCTTCCCTTCAAGCATTTGTTCTATCGAGTCTACTAATTTTACCTAAAATCACTATGATTTCACTAAAATTTATCAATCTCTCTGAAAATAAAAATTTAGTAAAATATCTTTAATAACCACTAGAATAAGTACACACAAAATAATATATACTCATCAAATTACCCAAAAAGGTCAGTACATAGAGAGCTAAAAAGTCATTTGTAGATCTACTCCTTTTAGGTAATACACCAACAACCTTTAATGATTACATCGAATATACATTTCTATTCTCCAAACCCTAATATCTTAAAGATGCAAAAAGATATAATAATAAATATATTTATACTTTTGGCTCTGTAAGCATTATACTTGCAACAAATAACATATATCTTCTCATCTATCACACAAGAGGAACTGAAACACAAGGCTATCACCTACCAAACAATATATCTCATGACCAACACACTATGGTGAAACATCTAGATACATATTCTACTTAACTCTCACATCATTTGAGGTTATTTTTTCTAGTATAGATTGGTCATAAGTATGTTCTTGCTTTTGACTTTGTAAATACCATACTTGTAATGATTAAATTTAGATCAAACTAGAGTTTTCACACATATATTTATCTCATATGTTAATATTAGAAAGGTTATCATTTCATTCTTATCATACAACATGAGTGCATCCTATGAGATACATGTCATCCACAATGGTTAACATGCAAAAACTTATGAAATGGTGAAAACTCAAAATTTCAATTCTATATAACATTCATATTCATCAACATCTAGAATACAATATTAACATAAATATAAACTTTATAATACTATATATTCATCACACACAAGTATATTCATCAATCCTTGATATTTTGAGAGGTATCTCATGAAATCGAGAGTTTCCAATGTTAGCCCAAGTGAAAATCAAATATCAAAATCTAAACCCAATCAAATATTACTCATAATTTCTTTGGATTTGCCTCTAATTGGAGGTTGGAATCATGTCACCTAGGTTTTGTAAGTACTCTTGGCTCAAAATCTAATTCCCCACGTCATCTCTTAAACAATCATATAAGTGCTACTTATATACATAAGAAATTTCATGCGATGATGTAAGATGAAAATCATTGTACTGACTTGAAGTCATGACTTTTTGGTCTCATTAGATATTCTTTGGAGTACCAAAGTCACGACAACAAAAAATGTCATAAATCAAGTAATGATACTTCGGAGCATGATGTCATGACATTAGAAATACCATGAAAGAGATAAATTTTTTCTAAAATAATGTATCACAAGATTGGGAATGACCATGATTAATAATTTCTTTCTATACATAAATGTTGTGGAATTGAGAATGACCATGACTAATATATTTCTCATTGTAAAAAATACCACGACACTTTGAATTACTATGACTAATGCATTTACTCTCTATAAAATAAAGTCATAGTACTTAAAATGACTACAAATTTGATACTTTCTTGTTGGAGTACAAAGTTGTTGTATTATAAAATCCACAACTAGAATAAATATTATGGTAGAAAATAGTATAATGACTTAAAAATATGTAATGTTTTAGCTTTGTATTGAATAAGTCACGACTCTAGAAATTACTACAACTAACTATACTAGTAGGATACTTGGCTACCATAATATAAAAATAAAATCAAAAGCATTTGTATTTTAAAGATAATGTGACTATGAATCTAAAAAAATATCACGGTCACAAAGACTATGTTGCATATTGAAAAGATTGTGATAACTTGGTGGTAAAGTCACATCATATAAAAAATATCATGAATATTTTTATAAAGTTATGACTAAGAAATAAATTGCAACAGCTTGATAAGATCTAGAAGGTATAATAAAGTCATGACTTGGGAAATGTCATGACTCTCCATCACTTCTTACTCCTTCAAAACTTTGTTCCACCAAGTCTAACAATTTTAACCCATAATAAACCATAATTTCAATAATGCTGATCACTTTTTATGAAATATAAATTTAGTAAAAATCTCCCCTATAAAAGCACTCATATGTACAAACACGATAGTAAATATATGTTAAATTGTCTAAAAAGTCAGTTAATGGAGTGTCGAACAAACTTCTATCCTAAAAGACTCATCCTCAAGTAATAAATCTCTATTTATTTTCCAAATAAAATCACAAGTATCAATACAAAAAAAAAAGAAATATAGCATAACATCATTAAGGAAAGAACACAACTGAGTTTGAATGTCATGGCAAAATATTTTCTTTGGAAAATAGAATCTTAAATCCTGAGATTTATTATTTTGTGTATGCATCAGAGGTGTATCAAGTTTATTCCTCAAATTTTCTAAGCAGAATTTGCTTTGGTTACCTTCCAAATAGTAATATGTTTAATATTTATAGATAGAACTTCATTAAATCTTCAATTCAGTTAGTGATCTTCAATAGTCTAGGCAAGCTTCTTCGTATATTCTTTCTCTTCTACTTGTCTTCTCAATTTCTTCTCCAACATTGAGCTATCCTTTAGAGTAGATCCTTATGGATATTCTTCCAATAATGTTTCAACTTTGGAAGAAGTCGAGGCTTTCTTCATTGTTTCATTAGGGAAGGTCATGACTTCCAATTTTTTTTTCATTCCAACCTCAGGTTAGTCTCCCTTATAATACTTCAACCTTGGCATGTTTACTTTAAATTCCATTCCATCTTTTGATTTTATTGTAATTGCTTTGTATAGTGTAACTATAGTGATTATAAATGGTCATACCACTAAGACTTTAACTTTCCTTCAAACAACTAGAGTTTGAGAGTTGAATACATATACTTTTTCTCATATTTAGAACTAATTCCATTGCATATTCTTGTCATGTCATTTTCTCGTTGTCTCTTTGTAAATCCAAGCTTTATCATAGACTTTATTTCCCAATTCTTCTAGTTCACTCATCTAATGAATTCTCTTTTCTTTTATGTTTTTCAATTTATAATTTATTTGTTTTATTATACATCATGCTCGATATTTGATTTTGAATAGAAAATGATAAGTCTTTCTTAAAACAAGTATATTTGGAGACATCCCTAGGGATGTCTTGAGTGACATTCTTTATTCCCGAAATACTTCTTCTAGCCTTTTAGACCAATATTTTCTTGATGGATTGACTTTCTTTTTTAATATACTATTGACCTCCCTTTTTAATATTTTTGTTTGCTCATTTGTCCATGAATGAGTTGGAAGTTCCCTTTTATCCTTAGTCCCATGTTTCACATAGTAAGTGCCAAATAATTTTTTAGTAAAATGATTTTCTTAATCACTTATAATACATGCAGGGTGGTGAACCATGTAAAAATATTACTTCACAAGAAACTCATAATTCTATTGGCATTATTCTTTTCTGTAACTATTACTTCAACTCATCATGTAGTCAACTATCAATAGAATTTATTCCTTGCCAAATAATGTAAAAAATAGTCCCATAAAAACTATTCTCATATATCAAACATTTTTACTTCAAAGATATTATTGATTGACATCTTATTTTACCTATATATGTTACATTTTTTTTTCATATATCATATCATCTCACCTTATTCTTATAATCTCTAAATAATGATTCCAATAAAAACTAGATTGTATTATTTTTTGATCTTATTTGAAGTGAAGAGAGGAATTTGAGGATACTCTTTGTCTATTCATCTCCTAGTGCACATCTTCTTAGGACATGATTTGCATATTTTCAGAATAATAGTGGATCATTCCATAGTTCATGTTAGATTCCAAGAAGGATAAATGATCAACTATTATATTATAGCTCTATTACATGTCTCTTATTTATATATCAATCTCTGATTCACATATTTCTTTGTCATTAAATAATGTATTATTGCATAATCTATAAAAATCACTATATTTGCCTCAATGATATGTGGTTGGAATTTATCACAAGAGAATATTATGGCCAACATCACCTTTTTAGTTTTTGTGTAGTTTACTTGGGCTTTATTCAATATCTAATTAGCATAAAAAATGACCCAAAACACCTTCTCTTTTTTCCCTAGCATATCACAAGTGTATAAGCACTTGTATTGCATATAATCACAAATGGCTCATCCTGCTATGGTTTGTCAAAATTAGACTCTATCAACTTTCTCTTCAGTTCTTCAAAAGCACCAATATATTCTTCATTGAAGTGGACAATTGTTTCCTTTTCTAATAGTTTGCACAATGGTTTAACCATATTCAAGAAAGTATTGATAAATCACTGATATAATGTAACGGGCCCAAGGAAACTGCACACCCCTTGATCATAATAGGATGAGGCAAAGTTTTTATTACTAAAATCTTCATGTTATTCACCTCCAGTCCTCTAGAAGATAATAAATATCTTGGTATAATTCCTTCATTTACCATGAAATGACATTTATCTTAGTTAAGAACAAAGTTCTTCTCTTTATTTCGGTTCAATATCACTTC
Organism: Sapria himalayana; assembly: GCA_029783825.1. Taxonomy (NCBI): domain Eukaryota; kingdom Viridiplantae; phylum Streptophyta; class Magnoliopsida; order Malpighiales; family Rafflesiaceae; genus Sapria; species Sapria himalayana. The sequence continues at coordinate 2,072,211 of JAREIK010003203.1, forward strand.
CAAGTTTTTCTAACAACTTTCAAATGGATCTCCATACACAAAAAACTCATCATAAACACTTCCATAATTTTTTCATTGAGATCAAAAAAGATGACATTTATGCATATTTGAAAAGTGGCCAAAGCATTGAAAAGATCAAATGACTTTCTTTGGAATATAAAGGTTCTATATGGGCAAGTGAAAGTAATCTTTTTTTGGTCTACTACATCAATCAAAATATGATTATATCCTAAATATACATCATAAAAATAATAGAAGGCATGTCCCAAGATTATGTTAATAATTTAGTTCATTAAAGATAGTGGATAATGCTTATTCCTTGTTTTTTTTGTTCAATTTCTAGTAATCCACATAATTGTGTCATATAATGGTTACACATGTTGAGATTTCATCATCATTCTAGATTTTCACTATCATCTTTATTGTTTGGTACTAGATGGATTAGACTAACCCAAGGATTGTATGACATGACATATATGATACCCACAATGAGTTATTTTATGACCTCAATTTTCATCATATTTTTCATAATTATATTCGACTTCATTTAGTGTTCAATTATTGACCTCGAATCATCTTCCATAAGTATCAATGTGCATTGATGTTGAGAGATTGATTCCTTTAATTTTTCAAGTGACCAGGCTATATAGTCATTGTATATTTTTTTATCATCACCATGGTTTCTTCCATCTCTTCAATCAAGGCTATCAAAATGATAATTGGATTTACCTTATCTTCTCTCAAGAAAGCATAACAAAAGTGGCATGGTAGGTCCTTCAAAATTAGTCCGTCTAAAGTTATCCATGTTTCAAGGTATTTTTCTCTCATGATTGTGCCTTTAGTACACATCATGACATTATTACATATGTCTTCGATCATGATTATCATGAATTTGATATTAGTTGTGGCTTTTTATTCTAATTTCATGACTTTTTTAAAGTATTGATATCAACATTTTCTTCCTAGATGTCTATATACACAATGTTAAAACCATGGCATTGACGAAGGCTAATGATGGAGAAATTGCAACATATTCCAAAATCCAACATCATGACTATAGAGTTCCTTCTTCTACTAGTAGAAGAAGAAATCATAGCATTGATGAAACCTAATAATATAGAAACTGCAATTTATTCCTTCTTCTGCCACTTGTAAGTCATGACTTCTACCAAAGTCATGAATTCCTTCTATCCATCCTCTACTTAGGTTCTTTATTTGGTTTTCTCTCGGTCTAGTTATAAACTATTTATGATTTTTATGAACATACATCGCCATGAATTCTTCTCAAGATTTCATGATACATCATAGATAGTATTCTCTTTATTTGTTAGAGCTATTTGTCCGATTTGATTCTCACTAAATCTATTTTGATCTTTTTTTTGCATCATTACTTCACTTTGCCCCGATTAATAACACCAAAATACATTCTTCAAATGATGGCTTGGCTATTTAATATGGATGATTATACTTTAGTGGTCATTCTAGACTCACATATAATAGACCTTCATGACTATTAAATTTAGAATGATAGTACAAATAGAAAATGCCATTCGGTCTAAAATAATACTCATAATTTTGTAGTGAATTGGTTTCTTTGACTTGACAGATAGGATTGGAATAGATCATCTCCCTATCTTTATGAATTTTCTATCTCAGTAGTACTCTCATTATTCTTTCAATTTCTGGTTTCATAGATGTCAATTCAATCCCAAAATCTCTGCTCATGTAGGTGTAATGGTTACAAAACAAATAAAAAAATAAAAAAACAAACTACAAATGCAATGCAAATGCTAAGAAATAAATATATCCAAATAATTAGAAATAGAAATATTCTTTTGCAATGATAGTTATGTCAATTCAATTTGATCAATCAAACTGTAATCAAATAATCAATTCTCATAAATAATGCTAAAAACTTGTTACTTTGTGGGGGTGCCAAAACATGTTATTAATTGATATGATTCCAAAATATCATAACGTGAGTGTCTCTCATCAAATGTAGTATAGTCCCGCAAGTATATAGGTCATAAAAGTAATAAAACAGTTATATGTTTAGATATCAATTACATATTAATTATGTAGGTAACTTGATCAAATAATAGTGAACTAACAATTGTTTGAGTTGAATAGATAGAATTGGTTTTAAAGAAGATACTTAGACTCTAGCATTGATTCACATCCTTGTGCATGATGATATTAGGGGTTGGTGTTGGTCAATGATATGTTTGATTTTCAGATGAAAAGTATATTGGTATGAAAATGCCCTTGTGCTTTCTTAGCATACAAGGTGGCTATCATTCTTATACTACCACTATAAAGGATAATCTTCTCATAGTTGTCCACTCAGTATTTCACCACTATAGTCACACATTATTCTATTTATGAGTCATTTGCATATTTATTCCTTTTAGGAAAAATATTAACTATCATTGATGAATACTTCAAATATATACTTCTATTCTCCAACCTTTAATGTCTTAAAGATGTGAGATGATGTGACAATAAATGCATTTGTGCTTTTGGCTCATAAGTATCATACTCATGATAATTAACATATGTATTCTCATGAATGATACCTATGAGTATCATAAAAGATGAATTGAACCACAAGGTTATTATTACCATATGAAACATCTCCTATTGTATATACTCCATGAATTAGATGTCACTATTTATCCTAGCTAACATATGACTCACACACTATGGTGAAACTCTTAGGTAGATATTCTACTTAACTCACATATCATTTGAGGTTAATTCTTCTAGAATATGTATTATAGATTGGTTGTAAGTGCAATGGTGCTTTCAACTTCATAAGTATTATACTTATAATGATTAAACCTATCTCAATCTTTAGTTTTCACACATAGATTTATTTCAAGTATTAATTAAGATTAGAAAGCTTATCACTTCTTTCTTACTATACTATTGTGATTGTGTCTCATGACATATCTTTCATTATCCACCATAATTGATACATATAAACCTATGAAATAGTAAAAATCCTAAATTTTAGTTCTATAGAATATCTATATCAATCAATATCCAAACTACAATATTAACATAAATATAATCTTTATTAAATTATGTATCCATCACACATGAGTATGTTTACCAACCTTAGATCTCAATTTATCTCAGCATAAAAGAAAATTTTATGCAAGATATTTTGAAAATCATCTTGTGGAATCAAGGGTTAGCCCAAGTGAAATTTTAGTTCCTAATGTTAACCCAAATGAAAATCTAAGTATCAAAACCTAAAGTCAATCAAATATTGCTCATATTCACTTTGGATTTACCCCTAATTGGAGGTTGGAATCATGTTTCCTAAGTTTTGTAAGTGCTCTTGCTTGAAATCAAATTTCTCTCTTTTGCTCTTGTAAAATCGTTTAAGTGTTGCTCTTATACTTCAGAAATTTCATGTGATAATGTAAGTTGGAAGCCTTGGTACTAGCTTGAAGTCATGACTTTCTGGTCTCTTCGAGTATCAAAGTCATGGTGGCAATAAATATTGTGACTCAAGTAACTCTACTCTAGAGCAGGATGTCGCTATGTTGGGAATGCCATGATTGAGATGAATTTTCTTTGGAACAAAGTGTCATAGATCTAGGAATGGTTGTAACTGATTATTTTGTTCTATAGCAAAATATCATTGCATCGTGAATGATCATGAATGATGCATTTCTCTCTATAATAAAATATCATGATATTAGGAATGACCATGAGTGATATATTTTCTTTCTATAATGCAAAATCATGGTACTAGAAATGATCATAACTTTGATATTTTCTCACTAGAGCATAAAGTTACTACATTAGAAAAGCTACAACTAGAGTACATGCTCTTTGGAATAAAATGTCATGATAAAAAATAATGTTATAACTCAAAACACTTAGTATTTTGGATTTGTATTGAATAAGTCATATGTCTAGAAATTTGCATGACTAATTGTACCGGTGGGGTACTTGACTACCATGATATGAAAATAAAGTCATGGTTGCTATGTGTTTTAGAGATAGTGTGAGACAGAAACTTCAAGAAAATATCATAGCCAAGAAGATTATATTTCATATTAAAAAAAATATGACAACTTAGTAAAATAGTTATAGGCTACATATATTATTATGACTAGTTTAATAGAGTTATGACCAAAAAAAAGATATCATAACTACTCAGTAAGATTTAGAATGTGTAATAGAGTCAAGACATGAGAAATATCATGACTCTCCATTGCTTCTCTCTCATCTAAACCTTTGCTCAACTAAGTCAACTAATTTTCATTCCCATAAAACATACATTTAGAATGTGTAAGATTTCACTAACATTCATCAAATTCTTTTAAAACATACATTTAGAAAAATCACTCCCATAAAAACACAAATATGTACAAACACAATAGTATATTCATGACAAATTACCTAAAAAATTTGATACGGGGAGTGTTAATAGTATACCATACCCATGGAGATTGTTTAAGGTCATATAAAGCTATTGTCAACTTCAATTCCTTGTCTTCTTAACCTTTAAGTTTTCAACAAGATAGCCTAATGATTGCTTCACATAAACCATTACTTTTAAAGTCCCATTCAAAGATTCAAGAAAGCTAATTTTACATTTTAATGAAAAATCATCTTATTGAACAACTAATGAAATAATTAGTCGAATAATTTTCAATCAATTCACTAGAGCAAAAAAAAAATCATCACTATCAATTCCATCCTTTTGAGATAGTCCATTTGCGATAAGGTGGCATTGTACTTCTCTACTTCTTGTTTAGCATTTTCCTTAATTTGTTGATCCATTTTACCTTTTTGGACTATTTCCCCTTGAGAAGTATAGCCAAATGTCACATATTCTTTCTTTCAATGAATTTCAACTTTTCATCTATAAATAACTCCATCTTTCATTTTGGACAACTTCCTGAAAAATTATTGGTTCTACAAATAAATCAAAGATAATGGAATTATTGATTTCTTCAGTTACCTCATAACTTTAATCCAAATTTTGCATATGAGGCAGAATTTCAAATAAGTTTTGATGAAACAAATTTGTTGAGTCTGTTTTAGACACATCAATAGTCTATGGTGCATTAATAGAAACCACTTGGTCTTAAAATTGATTTGTAGAAAGAAACAAAATTATCAAATAAATGAATAAAATTATAGTTTTTAACCTAAGAAACATTCTACTCTCGAGACTCATCTTAATCAAACTCTACATCTCTACTCCCAAGACTCATCTTAATCAAACTCTACATCTCTACTCCCAAGACTCAACTTAATCAAACTCTACATCTCTACTCCCAAGACTCAACTTAATTAAACTCTACATCTCTACTAATGATAACTTGTTCCATTCTGATGATTATATTATGTGTAACCCATTGAGTTTTTTTCATAACCAACAAATACAAGTTTCTCACTTTTATCATCCATTTTTTTATTCTCTCATCAAGAACATGAACATAACCCACACAACCAACACTCTCAAATGAGAAATGCTTGATTCCTTTCCATTTCATGCTTATGATGAAAATATTTGATCGTACACATCATTTCCTTAGTCTATATTTTCTTTGACATCCTCCCCCTCTATATCATACTAAAATCCATGTGAAGAATGATTCTATTTATTTGTTCAATAATGTCATTTTATTGGGGTGATTCAGGAACAATCAAGAAATGTCAAATACCAAGATAATCACAAAATCGATTAAACTTTCTTCAAGTGAGTTTTCTTCCTCAATCAATTCATGTGTCTGATTAAAATAAACACTCTCATTCTCAACTCGAGCTTTACATTTCTTGAAAACTTTGTTTGTTTCAGATTTTTTTCTTCAAGAAATGAACTTAAGTTTTGCAAGCATAATTATTATATATAATTTATTTTGATTATCTATTTTGTATAACCAAAATGTTTCTGTTTTAATATTTTCATGTAAGTGCAGGAAAGAAAATATTAAGATGCCAAGGATACAGCAATAGTAGAATAATGGAGGTCTTGCTATCCGGTCAATGGGCCGAAGAATTTTTGGAGCAAAGCCTATCCCATCAGAGTGATTCGACACACTCCGATTAATTAAACCTAGAAATTGTATTAATATAAATTATTTTTATTTTATGTTTTCAGGGTAGCTATTTTTCGGGGTGTGGAATTGTTCATCTCTTGTGATGGTTTTCTACACAAAATCTGTAAGAATAATTTGTGGTTATAATCTGTAAATGCATACGCATTTTTGTGTGTGACTGTAGCTAGTCGTGTTGAATAACTAGTGAACCACGTTATATTATGGTTTTCTACTATGGTTTGTGTGTGCTGTGATTTTATTATGTTATGGTTATGTTAGATTATGGATATATATCATTTGTTATTCTTTGTTATTCCCTCCTTGTGAATCTCAACTGTGGAAGCAGAATTGCCAAACAATTAGTATCAAAGCGAATTTTAGAAATTTTTCGAGCAATTGCGCTATCTATTTTTTGAGTTTTATTCTATAAAAATGATATTCTGTTGAAATGAATGGAACCCTAAACACAATGATTGAGAGGTTTAATGGCATAAATGGGTTTAGTATGTGGAAGATTAAAATGTGAGCCCATTTGAAGAATTTTGATATTTGAAGTCCTCTTGTTCAAGGTTTTGGTCCTCATACTACTGCTGCTCTTGGAATAATAGAGGCAGAGGCTTGGAGACATGAAGAGAAAACACACTCCACCATTCTGTTAAGCATGTCTGATGAAGTCATTACTGAGGTAGAAGATGAAGAATCTGCTGCAGGACTGTGGCTCAAGCTTGAGTCACTGTATATGACTAAATCACTAACGAACAAGAATCTGTTGAAGAGGAGGCTATTCACACTAAGGATACAAGAGGGAATATCTATGAAAAAGCATCTGGATGATTTAAATAGCATCCTCATGGATCTTAAACGTGTAGATAATAAGGTGGATGATGAGGATGTTGCTCTTCTGCTCTTAGTCTTTCTTCCTCTTTCCTATGAGAATTTTGTTGAATCTCTCATTGTGGGGAAGGAGGAGATCACTCTAGAGGATGTTTGGTTTGCCCTACACTCTAGAGAGATGAAGCAGAAGGCTGCTATTGAAAGAACAGAGCAACACTCTGTTGGATTGGTGGTGACAAATAGAAGGCTACAATCTGTTTCATTCAAGAAGAAGGGAAACAAGCTCTAGAAGAGGTCAAAAGAGGGTGACATTTGTCACTACTCAAATAGAAAGGCATTGGAAAATCGAATGCCCGAAGAAAAAAGTAAGGCTGGAACAGCATGGTCATCCTAATCCCCCACCTGCTACTGTCGTGGCCTTTGATGATCTGGATGATGAAGAACACCTTGTGTTGGTAACCTCCAAAATGATCGTAATATCAGATTTTTGGATATTGGATACTAGGGCGTCCCTCTATATAAGTACTCACTTGGAGTGGTTCAGCAAATTTGACATGAAGGAAGCTGACATGCTATGGTGAGGAATAGTCAATCGTGTAAGGTGGTTGGAATTAGCATAGTGAGATTGAGATCATATGATGGCCGAATAATATCACTTTCAAATGTAAGGTATGTTCCTGAAATGATAAATGAATCTCATTTCTCTTGGTATTCTGGACGGTCAGGGATGTTCATTCAGTGGTGGTGAGGGAACATTAAATATTCATCGAGGAGATAATGTCATACTAAAGGGTCAGAAGAGTGGAATGCTATACCCACTGATAGGTTCCATAGTGACATGGGTTATTGCTGTCATATCTGGAGAGCCAGCATCTGAAGATGAAGTTGACCTTACCAAACTATGGCACATCTGGCTCGCACATATGGGAGCGAAAGGTATACAAATTCTTTCTGATCTTAATCTTCTTGTTGGTCATAGAGTTAGTAAGAAAAATTTCTGTGATCATTATGTTTTTGGTAAGAAACATAGAACAAATTTCGGTAAGGCTATACATTGTACAAACAGTATTTTGGATTATATCCAAACTGACTGTTGGGGCCCTTCTAAAGTCACATCGCTTGGGGGTGCTCAATTGTATTTATGTTTAGTTGATGATTACTCCAAAATGACCTAGGTATTCATGATGAAACATAAATCTGAGACTTTTATAAAGTTTAAGTAGTAAGTTAGCTTAGTAGAAAACTAAATACAAAAGAAGGTTAAAATATTATGAATAGATAATGATCTAGAATTTTGTTCGTCTGAATTTGAGGAATTATGTAAGGACAAAGGTATAGCCAGACACAAAACTATTAAAAATACTCCTCAGCAGAATGACATTACTAAAAGAATAAACCAAACTCTTCTAGAGAGAACTAGATGTATGCTCTCTCAATTAAGCGTAGGCAAGGAATTTGGGCTAAAGATGTTAATACAGCATGCCATCTGATAAACAGATCGTCACATAGTGGAATTAATTTCAAAATTCCATTTGAGGTGTTGACTGGTAAACCTATAGATTATTCCAATCTGAAAGTGTTAGGGTGTGTTGCCTACTATCATGTAAATGATGGTAAGCTTGAACCACAAGTAAGAAAAAGAATATTTGTAGGATATAATGATGGAATCAAGGGATTCCATATCTGGTTACCATCTGAAAAGAGAGTGATTCTTTCAAGGAGTGTCACATTTGGTGAAAGTGTCATCTTAAGACAAGTACCTTGTCCTATCTAGTTGTTTGATGTTCCTCGTGCTGAACTTAAGGTGGAGCTAAAATCTGAATCTATAGCTCTAGGATGGATGCCTATTGTCTTTAGACAAACAATAGCTAATCATGAGAATGATGTTAGGTCTATTACTAAATTTGATCTTGAACCTGCACATGAAGAGTTTATTCCCTATTTTATTGCAAAGGATAGACAAAGGAGAATGAATGTACATCCTCTTCTGAGATTTAGCTTGGATGAATTTGTAGGTTTGCCCTACAAGTTGCCGAAGAGATTAATATTACTGAACCATCCTCCTTCAGGAATGTTGTTAGATGTCCTGAATTTGAGTCATGGTTAGTTGCCGTGAATGAAGAGATTGAATTTCTTCATAAGAATGGTACTTGGCTTATTGTACCTAAACCTAAAAGAAAAAAATTATTTTTTTATAAATGGATTTTCAAGAAGAAAAATGATGCCTCTATAGCTGGTGGCATAATGTTTAAGGCACCTCTAGTTGCAAGAAGGTTCAGTTAGAAAGAGAGTGTTGATTATAATGAGATATTCTCTATTGTAGTTAGACATACCTCAATCAGGGTGCTTCTAACATTAGTGACACATCAGGACCTTGAACTTGAGCAACTAGATGTTAAAACTATATTTCTTTATGGAGATCTATATGAAGAAATTTACATGAGCTAGCCTGAGGTTTTTGAGGTATCAGGTAAGGAAACCCATGTGTGCAAGCTTCTGAAGTCCCTTTATGGACTTAAGTAGTCTCCCCGTCAGTGGTACAAGATATTTTATGACTAGTCATGGATACAGTATGTGTGACCATGATTGTTGTGTTTATTTTAAAAGGAGCAAGGATGAGTCATATATCTATTTTCTATTGTATGTAGATGATATACTTATCACTGCTAAGAATAAATCTGACATTCAGGAACTGAAAGATCTCCTCAGTTCTGAATTTGATATGAAAGATATTGGAGGAGTAAATCAAATTTTGGGTATGGAAATATTCAGAGATATAATTAAAAGAAAATTGTTTCTTTCACAGAAACAATATATTCAGAAAATTCTATTTAGATTTGGAATGACTTCTTGTAAGTCTCTTTCCACACTATTTGCTTCCAACCTCCATTTAACATTAGAATTTTGCCCCCGATCTGAATCTGAAAAAAACAAATATCTAAGGTTCCTTATTCTAGTACTGTTGGGAGCCTCATGTATCTTATGGTATGCACCCGACCTAATATTGCTCATGTAGTAAGTGCAGTGAGTAGATTTATGATAAACCCTAGTCAAGAGCACTAGAAAGCTATTAAGATGATACTTAGGTACCTCAAGGGAATTTTTGATGTTGGTCTGATATTTGGTAATGAATCCGAACTCATGCTGGCAGGATATTATGATTCTAACTATGTAGGAGATGTTGACAGTATATAGTCTATGACTGGTTATGTCTTCACTGTATGTGGTTCTGTAGTAGCTGGAAAGCCACACTGTAATCTTATGTTGCTTTATCTTTTACTAAAGTAGAGCATCTGGCTCTGAATGAAGCTTCGAAGGAAAGGATATGGGTGAAATATTTTCTCAAGGGCTTTGGTCTTTATAAAGAGGTTGCAATAGATTTCTGTGATAACCTCAATGCTATATGTTTAGCAAAAGACCAAGTACACAATGAGAGGAAAAAACACATTGATGTACGATATCGTTTCCTTCAATCTGAGAAGAGAATACAAGTAAAAGAGATTATAACTTCTGATAATCCAGCTGACATGTTTACCAATGATATCACTCTGGACAGGTTAAGACACTGTCTTGAATTACTGAACATATCAAATCAGATATAGTTCTTTTTGGACTAACTATTTATAGAGACTGTTTGTCTATCTGTATGCAAAACAAATTAAGGTGGAGATTATTGTATATAATTTGTTTTGATTATCTATTTTGTATAACTGAAATGTTACTGTTTTAATATTTTTATTTAAGTGCATGAAAGAAAATATTAAGAGGCCGAGAATATAGTAATAGCAGAATAACAGAGGTCCTGCTATCCGGTCAATGGGCCGAAAAATTTTTGGAGCAAAGGCTGGCCTATCCAAGTGATCCAACCCGCTCAGGTTAATTAAACAGAGAAATTGTATTAATATAATTTTTTTTTATTTTATATTTTCGGGGTGGCTATTTTTCGGGGTGTAGAACTATTCATCTCTTTCTCCTCTCTGCGCGATTTTTATCGCGACAGTTTTCTGCACAAAATCTATAAGAATATTCTGTTGTTATAATATGTAAATGCATACGCAATTTTGTGCGTGGATGTAGCTAGTCATGTTGAATGACTAGTGAACCACATTATATTGCGTTTTTCTGCTATGGTTTGTGTGTGCTGTGATTTTATTCTGTCGTGGTTCTGTTGGATTGTGGATATATATCGTTTGTTGTTCTTTGTTGTTCTCTCCTCCTGAATCACCACTGTGGAAGCAGAATTGCCTAACAATAATCATCAATAAATAATAAAAAAAAACATGTTCTTTTTGTAATAATTTGACTTGAAAGGACTACATATATCAACATACACTAAACCAAATGATAGAGAAGCTCAAGAGGAAGACTCCTTCAAAACCCTCTTTTTGAACTAGTTTTCACACACAATCTTTACAAATCTAATTAATATAATTTGTTAAAGGAAAACCATGTACCAACCTTTTCTTGTGCAACAACTCAAATCTAGCAAAATTTGAGTGGCCCAACCTAGGATTTCACAACAATGATGAATCTTGGGTGGTGACCCTTAATGAATGGATTTCACAAAAATGATGACACTTGATATCAATCTATATTTCTCACCTCTCATAGCTACCACACTCTTATTCATCTTTATCTAGGAACTCTTCTCCAAAAGCTGCCCAATACTCAAAGTATGTATTTTTAATACCAGAACATAATAAGCATACAAACAAAATTGGTGACCTCCATTCATTAATTTCACAAGAATATCTCCTATGCCTATAATTAGAACTTCAACTTTATTAGCAAAATAAATACTACTTTTAATAAACTCAACGAGACTACAAAATAAATCTTTATTATCAATTATTTGATTATTGGCTCCAAAGTAATGATACCAAAATTTATCTTTTCATTGCAAAATAAACCAAAAGGAATTTTTAATTCTTTTCTTCATCTTGATTTCCATTCTGTAATAAGGTGAGCTCCTCATATTCCAAAACCTCAAAAAATTATCTTTTCATTTTTTATTTAATTAAAGCTATAATGTACATCAAAATATCCAAATTCTTGATAATTGTAATGTCTTATACTAGATTTTTGACCTTTTATCTTGAAACCAATCACCTCAGCTACCTTGAAACTTGACATTTTTTCCATTTCCATACATCCTTTTGACATTCATTACTAAAAATATGATACTTTATCATTCCAAAAGATTATGCTTCCTATTCCTCTACCACAACTTCTAGAATTCCAACCTTGACCTTTGCTGCCTCTTACTCTTCCAATAAATTATTGACTCGTATCATCTTTTTCCATTTAAATATAGTTTTGACTACATTACTTTTGAAACTATTTATCTTTTCTATAATCTTTCTTCATATGCTTGTAATGAATCCTAGAGTTGATATACTATCATTGACTCGATATCTTTTGACTCTTAAATGAAAATTACAACAAAATCAAAATTTGAAATCAAATAATGAAGTTTTATTTTCATCACATGAACATCTTCCATCACATCTCCATATCTATTTAATTGATTAATAATTATAAAAACTATAAAAAAATATTCTCCAACAAATTTTAATTTCTCCATATTGAGATTTTCATAGTCACCTCTCATTGTTTATATTGATTATATGAGATAGGTGTTTTCTTTCTTCCTTTTTAAAAGGAGTTGTTCTTGTAGAAGGAACAATGAAGAATAAATGCCCCAAAAAACACAATAGTTTTACTTTTAGAAAAAAATGAAAAACAACACCATCCAAATTGATTTTATAGAGCATTTATTACATGTCGTACGAGCAGTAAGAGAATAAGTAAAGTAAAGAAAATGTAAATAAATAAATAAAAAGAAATCAAAGGCATTTATAACCATGTGTTTGGGTTATGTTAAAATCATTATTTTTGCTTTAACAGTTTCTCCCCTTCAATGTGATGATCTTTTAGACTGAGCAAGTCACTGAAATAATTGTACTACTTCAATTGGAGCTCTATGAATATATCAACAATTTGATCTTTATTGTTAGTAGTAGCTAAGTGAAATTTTTTTCTTTGTATTACTTCCTTGTTATAGTAGAACTTTGATATGTGTTTTGTATGGCTATGTAGAATATCTCTAGTAATTGTGGTGGTGGACTTGTTGTCACATTAGATATTGTGGCTTCAAGATTTTTATCATTCATATCAATGAGTAATATTTTTAATAAATTGCTTAATTAGTAACCAGAGAAGCAAGGTGCATAATCCATGAAATAGTTGTGGTACTTAAGAAAAACTTGCCTTGAAATGCTTCTATAGTCATATGGACAACAACCCCAATCACTATAATAGTGACCAAATAGCTTTATATCCATGGTTTTGAAATATCTCAAACCAAGGTGCATAGTCCATTTGGGATATCCCAAAACTCTCCTTGTTGCTCCAAGGTGCCAATGATTTGGAGAATACGTGAATTAGGATAGTATATTCACAGAGTAAACTATGACATGTCTAATTGATGAAGCATATAGAAGGCTTTCAACCAAACTTATGTACAGGCTTCTACCCACCAATCTACCACCATCAAATTTCTTTATTTGGTTTGTTATTAATAGTGTAGAGATTGATCTATAGTTGTCCATTCTAAACTTCTTTAAAATAGCTTGTATATTTTTAGTTTGAATGATGAATACTCCATTAATTTGGAATATATCAATTCCCAGAAAATAACGAAGAAGTCTCATATTAGATATCTCATACATTTCCATCCTATCTTTTTTAAAGAGATTAATCATGTCTACATTATTTCCCGAGAAGAAAATGTCTTCCACATACAAAGTCACAATTAATATTTGAAAGATATTATTTTTTTTTGATGTATAGCGTGGGTTCACTCAAACATCTAGTGAACCTTTGATTCAACGTATATGAGTTTATATGAAACCAAAATTGAGGTGCTAGTTTCAACCCATAAAAAGTATTTTTTTAATTTTATATATACATTTTTCATATTACTTCATTGCAAATCTAGGGGGTTGATGAACTTTATATTAAGTTGATATAGAAGCCACCCCCTCTATCTAATCAAAGTTATTATAGATCTCAAAGTCTCCATTCAAACTATAAGAATAAAAATTTAGATACATTTAAACCATCACTAATGCATTAGATCTCATTAAAACTCTAAAGTTAAATATGCTTGATCACGATCACTACTGAGATGATTGACCAGTGTGAAATTTTTTCGTATGCATCTACCTTGGGGTTGGTAAGAGGGATTGGGGGGAGGGTAAAAAATATATATATAAGAATAAAAGTTTTAAATTAACTTGATCCAACTTGTTATGAGTTTATTGTTATTGGACGAATTCTTTATATTAAACAACCATTTAATTCTGACAATATATTTATTTATAGCATTTCAACTAGCATCCATGTTTCATTTTTTTTCAATAACTTTTATTTCTCTTTCCAAGGAAAGTATTCATTCATGATATTATACTACCTCTTCTAAATTATGATACTCTATAATAGTAAAGTTACACCTTTTATAAATATCATTTAAGGTTCTATACTTGATTGGTGTAGGAGGAGAGGGGGGAAAAGTAGGAGTAAGAGATTCAAAAGAAAAAGAGTTGGTTTCAAAGGTTGCGAAAATAGACATGGGTGAATTATTAACTTATAGATTAAAGGGAGTTGATTTTCCTTCAGATTGGCTTACCTCTATATCTCTAGGTAGAAGCTTTGATAATAATATGCCCTTACTTTTGTATGCGTCTTCATCAAATAGTATATTTCTGCTTATTCGAAATGTATTATCATCCAAGAAATATAATGTATAGCTTTTAGAGTTAGGATTGTATCCTACTATGATATATTGGTTGACATTATCCATTTTTTTCTTTTCTTGGGTACTTGAGAGTAGCAAAGATTTCCAAACACTCTCAAGTAATGTACTATAGGTTTCTTCTCACTCCATGTTTGCATTGGCCTAAGATTTTGCAGTGCTGAAGTTGAGCTTCTATCAAGAAGGTAAATGGTAGTATTTATTACTTCTTCCCAAAATTTTCTGGGCAAATTACTTTTTATCAGCATAGCTTTGGTCATTTCCACCACTACTCCCTTTTTTGTTTCAACTACATCATCTTGTTATGGTGTGGATGGGATTAATAGTTGTCGTTATATTCCTTTACTTTCATAGTATTCAAGAAACGTATTTGAAAGGAATTATGATTCTTTGTCACTTCTGATAATCTTTATCACTTCCCTAGATTGTCTCTCAATCATGTTCTAGAATTTAAAGAATTCATTGAAAGCCTCTGATTTGAATTGTATAAAATATATCCATATCATCCTTGTATGATTATCTATAAACAATATAAAATAACAATTACTTGTGAGAGATGAAATTGACATTGGTCTAAAGGTGTCAAATAGGATATTCCCACATTTTTTAGGCTCGTCTAGGCCATAGTACCGTGCTAGGCATGACAAATTTTTAGCACGGGTCACAATATACCAATATGGCTCTAAAAATGGGTAGCCCATCATGACCCATTGGCATGCATTTTGATTGGGTCATATCGAGTCGTGTCAAGCTATGCCAATCTACATTAGGTCTGGCCACACTAGCCCAGTTCATTCTAGGGTAGCCTAGGTTTAGTCTAGGCTAGTTTGGTTAATTCCAGACTAGCTTGGAATGTGCCATGGGCTAGTGGTGCCAAAACTAGCATGAACCAGCTATCATGCCTGGTCATTCCATGTTGTTCTTCCAGGCTATCCTGCATCATGTCCAGACATGATTCTAAACTATATCATGCCATGCCAAGCATGACTGAATCATGTCGTGCCACATAACATGCCCAGGATGTCTGACCTAGTTGACACCTTTACATTAGTCAGTTGCACATTTTTCATAGATACATGGTATTTCTATTTAATAAGGCAATCTAATACTATTTTCTTATGGATAAGGAGCCTTAAGCTTCTATAGTGCTAGTGCCACATTCTTCTATGTTAGAGGCTTGACAAGTATAGTGTTTGCATCTTAAGGCAAGGTCAATTTTAATACAAAGATCGAGAGAAAAACTTCTACTTCTTGACATCCCCACCTTCCAGCAGATGCTTTTAGATTATTTATCAATTATGATACATTGATTTTCTTCAAAGAACAACTTATACCATTTTTGCATTAATTGTCTCACACTTTGCAGCTTTTGATCCAAATATGGAACTAGTAGTACATCATCAATGAACTCTCCATTAGGTGTGGATACTTTGGGTCTGCTTTACTATTTATAGTCACATGATTCCCATTCCCCATATGTACTTGTGAACTTCCAGAGGATTGTAAGTTCACAATTAATGTTTTATTACCAAACATATGGTTTGACCATTCACTATCCAAAAACCAAATAGCAAATGATCGATCATTATAGAAATTTGAGATGTAGAAAAGATTCTCTTCTAATGATATCTTTTCAGACAAACTTGCTTGTTGAAGTTTTTTGTGTTTGTAGTCTTTAGATAAGTACCCAAACTTTTTACAGATATAACATTGATTCAATATTATACCAATAGTCTTTCTCAGAGTGATTATTCTTCTTACATATGTTATAACTATAAGAAGAAAAACATTGGGTTGTAGTAGATGTGTCAAACGGGACGTGTCGGGCCGGCCCGACCCAGTTTTTGTGAGCACGACCGTGCTTTCGTGCCGGGCCAGGCACGACATTGTTACTGTATCGTGCCGGGTCAGGCCCGTACGGGCCTGTTTAAAAAAAATAAATTTTTTTAAATATTTAAATTTTTGTATTAAATTATTTATAAAATACATATTATATATAGATAATGTTTAAAAATTTTAAATTTGTAACTTGAAAATTGTTGAATATACAATATTATATAAAGTTTAATTTTGTTTATTATTTTTTAATAAATTTAGATTATAATTTATTAGAATTAAATTATAAAATTTTTAATGAAAAATGTAAACATAAAAATAAATTAAACAAAAAATTTCGTTAAAAAAAATTACAAAGTCACAAAAATAAAAGTAAACCAAATGTCCAATCGGCCAATAGACACCGAACCAAAGCAAATATAATGTAACATAAATAAAAAAGTGTATAATCAATACAAATAAAATATCGAAATCAAAAATCAGAATCAAGAATAACACAAATCATCAACTGTGTCCATGACCGTGAGACATCAAAAATTAAAATCAAGTGGTAATGACAAATGATATGTGTCGTGGTGTGGCATTGGCAACTAGCATCTGGCAACGGGCAGTGGCAACCAACAACCACGTCAATCGACATATCATTATCATCATCAACCACAATATCAAAATCACTATCATATGGATCATCATCATCAATTGAATCCTCCACTTTCAAAGCGGATGCAATCCCTATCCTAGCTCCAGCATGATCTTGGATGCTAAACCTCGAATTCTCCCAATCCTTCAAATAGGTCAATAGCTCAATAATATCTAGACGTAATCTCGATCTCCTATCCGAAATCACCTTCACTGTAATAGAAAAAGCAGACTCTGATGCTATGCTCAATACTGGAGGAGTCAGTAGATCTCGTATCATCCTAAATAGCATAGGAAAGGTGGACTCATATGATTTCTACCACTATAATATATCAAGATTCTTAGTATCAAAATGTGATATGATTGAGCAGTAATTAGTATCTAAGTATCGAAAAAGCTCGCTCCTATGTGACAGTCCACCCAGTCGTTTCCCCCTTGCTAACTGAATGGAAAAATCATCATCTTCAAAGAAGGTATCCATGTCCGTAATCACAGTCTCACTACTACTATCATCATACTTAGTATCGTAGTATGTGAACAGGTCAGTCAACTTCTCGTGAATGAACCCTTCAGGTGGGTCTTCCAAGTTCATGCACGAAGAAATGTAAGTCATTGTGTTATCTACCCCTTCCACCTTAACCCTAGGGTCTATGCATGCAGCGAGATAATAAAGAGATGGAATGATGGACCAGTATTTTAAGTACTTGGTTTCCATCTCTGCAACCATATGGCTAAGTGTCGGGTCAGCTCGATACTTCCTAAAGATGCTACTAATATTGCATATGCACCTGAGTGCAATGCAATTCGTGGGCGTATAAACTGACGAACACATGTTCGTCGTGTAATAAAAAATCTTCAAGAATTTCATAAATAAAATTTCTGAAGCCCAGTCAGTGTCGTCAATAATAAGTTCGTCACTCTTACTATTGAGGTAGTCGAATATTACGTGTTCGTATCCAACACATGGTTCCAACATCAGGTACATGTAATTCCAACGATGTCTCACATCCGATTGGTATTTCTTCTTCTTAAGATTCGTAGACAAATAGAGACTACCAAACTCTTCTTGTCTGTGAGGAGTGTGAATATATTATTGTGCATTATGTATATTATCTAACGCGGAGGAACACACCTTTATATCTGCTTGTACAATCAGGTTAATCACGTGACATATGCATCTGACATGAAAAATCTCTCCTAATGGTGCATCTCTAATATTCCTAACAAACATGTTAATTGCTACTTCATTATTAGATGTATTATCGAATGTGATACTAAAAATTTTATTTTGAATTTTATATTCTCTAAAGATTTTTATCATACACTCAAAAATGACCGGGTCATAATGAGGTTGGAGAATCTTAGAGAATCCTAAAATTTTCTTATTCGCTGTCCATTTAGAATCTACATAGTAGCTGGTCAGACATACATAAGATGATTCATCGTGACTTGTTCATATATCAGACGTCACAAACACCACTCCACTATATGCCATAAATTTATTAATATTTTTTATTTTTCTAACTTATAAAATTTTAGTATGTCATTCCTACATGTGGACCTAGGAATCCTACGATAAGGAGGTTGAAAATATGTCTGCATTATGCTTACTACCCTTGGATCTTCCGAAAATCTGATCGGAATACCCAACAATGTGATAAGTATGGACATGTCTTCCCTACCCAACTCGCTGCGGTATATTAAGGAAGTAAACTTTGAGATAGAACTCAATCCAGTCTCAAAAAATTCAGTGCTAAGTTAGGTTTGCCTAGGATTTAATGCACCATATTTTTTGGTACAAAATTCGGCATGCCTCTTAACTTGCCCAGTCCCAAACGAATTCTTACATTTTAAATTTCTCATACAATATTTGCACTATGTCATTTCGTCTTCCTCACCCCTAATATTTGTTTATTTTATTATATTAAAATGAGTCTAAGATTTTTCAGCAAATCTAACTTATAAATCTTTAGTATGTCATTCATAGATGTGGATCTAGGAATCCTATGATAGGCAGGCTAAAAATATGTCTGCATGATGCGCAGTACCCTTGGATCTTCCGAAAATCTGATCGGAAGACCCATCAATGTGATAAGAGTGGCCATGCCATCCCTACCCAACTCACTGGAGTATATGAAGGGAGTAAGCTTTGAGACCGAACTTGATCCAGTCTCAAAAAATGCAGTGCAAAGTTGGGTTTGCCTAGGATCTAATGGTCCATGTTTTTTGGTGCATAATTCGGCATGCCTTTTAAGGTGCCGAGTCCCAAACGAACTCTTACATGTTAAAGGTCACATACAATATTTGCACTGTGTCATTTCTAGTTCCTCACCCCTAACATTTTTTTGTTTTATTATATTAAAATGAGTCCAAACTACAGAAGTCCTCCTAGTTTTTTGTTTTTTAGAAGTTTGGGTTGAGATGACTAGAGGAACCAAAGTTTTAGCAGGCTCAAACCTTTGTGTAATATTTTCATTTATAAATTTAAATATGTTTTAGTTGTATTTGTCATTTTTTATGATTTTTGTTTTTAATAATAGTCTAATAAAGACTAGAAGAATGATTTTAATTTTTCTAATTTTGGTCTATAGAGAGAAACTATAGAGAGAGAAAGTTAAAAAACGTAAAATAAATTACCCAATAAAAGAAGTGAGGTCGATCACGTGCACAGTGCACCGCAGTCAAGCTCTAATATTCAAAACTAAAGTCGAGATTCCTGAAAATCCAAGCTGAATGCCAAAATCCTGAGGCCTGAGAGAGAGAAGCAAGATTTTTGAGAGTGAGAACAATTTGAGAGAATTTATGTTTATGAAAAACATAAATGTTAAAGAGAGGGGGTGGTATTTATAGATTAAAGATAATAATTTTTTATTAAAAAAAAATTTTTTTAATTTTTTTGAATTTTTAAAATTTTTTGGGGGCAGAATCATGAGGGCCATTGGATTCTGCCCCCTAGCGATTGGAGGCGAGATCTAACGGCTGAAAATCTAATTTTATATTAATTTTTTTTCTGTTGGGGGGATCTGGGTCGGTTCGGGCCTCGTGGGAGTGGGACCGTGGGTTGGGTCCAATCAGACCCGACCATTGGTCCTTTTTGTGGGAGGGGCGTGGGACTATCATGGGGTCGTGCTCGAGGGACACCTGGCACAAGACGAACTGGTGCCGGTGTGCCGTGCCATGGTCCGATCTGTGCCAAGTAGGGCACGGCACGGCTCGGGCCAAGCACGGCACGGCACGGCTCGTGCCTTTCCCGGGCATGGCCTAGGCACAGCCTGGTTGACACATTTATGGGTGTATTAAATTTTATAAGGTAATATTTGGTTTTTATATTACTATTTGATCTTAGAAATTTATGTGTACATGATTAACATATTTTCATCTTTGGTTGTCTTTCTACAGTGGAGGAAGAAATGAGAGTTGTAAAAGAGATAATTAATTGGGTTTGGATTTTCGTTGCTGTTCCAAGATGGACTTTTTAAATGATTATTATCATGGTGGTTATTATTTTATTTTTTTGTTATATTAAGCTGCCTAATTTTAGCAATTACTTAAGTAGTAATTGATGCTACCAATGTTTGTGGTCATCTATAGCTATACCTTAATATGTTATGTAATTGTTTAAAAAATATAATATTGCTATTATGCTTAACTTTCACTCAGCTGAACAATGCCAACTTGTGAAAAAACAAAAAACAAATTAAGCACACAACTCGGTCCCGTTTTATTTAACATTTCTTTCCTTTTCTGCACATCAAAGCTTTTGACAATGTAATTGAACTTGTTTGCGGTATTTAGCCGATTTGACAAAATAAAATTGGCCCAATTTGAGTTTGAAATATACATAACTAAGGAAAGATAAATAGTACAACAAAAGGTTTCGACATGAACTAACTTGGCCAGTTTGAAGAAAATAAATTGAAAAAAATGTACGAACTCCGTTTCGTCTCGGAATTGTTTTCTCCTACCCAAAGTCCCCAATCTCCGTCCCGTCCCATCCCGATATTTTCAACCTATGGGACATATCTGGATCTTCAAAAAAAATCACTGAACTGTGGGAATGGTCTGGAGATTTGTAATCCTCATCCCGTCCCGTCCCATGAGCACCCCTAGCATTTAGTGGTTTATAGGTTTTATTTAAAAAATAAAATAACAAAAAATTTAATATACCCTTTGAAACTATAATAATTTTTAAATTTTTTTTTAAATGTGAATACTATATTTAGTTATGATAATTTTAATAATTATATATCATGTAAATTAAATATAAACAATTATATTGATATATATTATAATAATGATCATACAAAAGATTAATAAACAATTATTAAAAAGATAAATATCATTTAAAATATATTTACAAAACCTAAAATGATTCAAAATCAAAGTGAAATATTTTACTAAATATTAATTTTAAATTTTTAAATTTTTGTATCCATTTATAAGCTTATATATTTTTTGATGAAAAATAAATTATTTAAATTATATTTGTCTAACTATTAATTTATTTTTTAATTTATATTTCTATAAAAATAAACTAATAAATAATTAAAATGTATATATAAAATTATAATGAATACTAATAAAAATGAGATTTATGATTTATTATTTAGGGTATACCTATTTAATATTTTAAGTTTATTGTGGTTTTGTGGTTAATGACTTTATTGATTTATATGTTTACGCATTTAGGTTTTATTTATTGATTTATAGGTTTTATTTAATCAATGAAATAACAAAAAAATTATTTTTATGAATTTTCGTGATTTTTAAAGGTTATAACATTTGAAAATATAATAATTTTTTAATAGTTCTAAAATATGAATACAATACTTAGTTATAATAATCTTAATAATTATATTTGATGTAAATTCAATATAAAAAATTTTATTAATATATATTAGTTTGATGATCAAAAAATAAATTAATAAACTATTATTAAAAGATAGATATTAATTAAAATATATTTGCAGAAACCAAAATAATTCAAAATCAAAGTAAA
The DNA here is from genome assembly GCA_029783825.1 of Sapria himalayana. Taxonomy (NCBI): domain Eukaryota; kingdom Viridiplantae; phylum Streptophyta; class Magnoliopsida; order Malpighiales; family Rafflesiaceae; genus Sapria; species Sapria himalayana. The sequence goes on from JAREIK010003203.1 coordinate 2,094,403, forward strand.
TTATATTACTAAATAAAATTTTAAATTTTTGAAACTTTGTTTATTTTTATAATCTTATATTTTATTTCATTAAAAATAATTTATTTAAATTATATATGTCTAACTCATTATTAATTTTGTAATTAATATTTCTATAAAAATAAACTGAAAAATAATTAAAATAAATATTTAAAATTATAAAGAATACAAATAAAAATGAGATTAATTATTTACGTTATATAGGTATAATTGTTTGAGTATTTAGGGGGTTTTGGGGTTTAGGAGTCTAGAGATTTAAATGTTTAGGCATTTAGTGGTTTATAAGTTTTATTTAAATAATAAAATAATAATAAAAATTATTTTTGTTATTTTTTATCATTTTTGAAGGTTATAACCTTTGAAAATATAATAATTTTTAAAATTTTTTCAAATGTAAATATAATATTTAGTTATAATAATCTTAATAATTATAAGACATTTAAATTCAATATAAGTAATTTTATTGTTAGATATTATAAATTTGATAAAATAATAAATTAATAAACTATTCTTAATAAGATTGGTAGCAATTAAAATATAATTGCAAAACCAATATATAATGATTCAAAATCAAAATAAATATATTACTATATAATAATTTTTTGTTTTTAAATTGTTACTTCTTTTTATAAGCATATATTTTTTTTGATTACAAATAAATTATTAAAATAATAGTTGTCTCGCTCATTATTTATTTTTTAATTAATATTTCTATAAAAAATAAACTAATAAATAATTAAAATGAATATTTAAAATTATAATGAATACAAATTAAAATGAGATTTATGATTTATTATATGTGGTATCCCAGTTTAATGGTTTGATTATTTAGGAGTTTTATCGTTTAGAAATTTATCACTTTATGTTTTTAGGTATTTAGTGGTTAATAGGTTTTATTTATATAATAAAAATAAAATTTTATTTTTAGATTTTTTCTGATTTTCAAAGTTTATAACCGTTGAAAATAAAATAAATTTTAAATTTTTTTGAAATGTGAATACCATGTATAATTATATTAATCTAACTAATTATATATCATATAAATTCAATATAAACAATTTTAATGATAGATATTATAATAATGATCAAAACATAAATTAATAAACTATTATTAATAATATATATATTAATTAAAATATATTTACAAAACACAAAATTATTCAAAATCAAATCAAAATATATTACTAAATAATGATATTTAATATTTAAATTTGTTCTTTTTATAAGCTTATATTTAATATTTAATATATAATATTCAAAATCAAATCAAAAATTTAATTTTTTGTTATTTCATTTTATAAATAAAGACTATAGACCTTTAAATGCATGCTTACTTAAATCAGAAAGCTCATAAACCCCGAAACACCTAAATACATAAACCCTTTAACATCTATATACTACTTAATGAATAATAAATCTCATTTTTATGTCTATTTATAATAATTTTAAATATTCAATTTAATTTATACATAGTTTAATTTTTTACAAAAATTAATTACTAAATAAATTTTGAGAGAGAAACACTTTTTAAATAATTGATTTTTTTTAAAAAAATTAAGCTTATAAAAAGAAGGAAAAATTTAAAAATTAATATTATTATTTAGTAATATATTTTGATTTGATTTTGAATCATTTTGCATCATGTAAATATATTTTGATTAAAATTTATAATTTTATAAATAGCTTATTAATTTAATTTTTGATCATTATTATAATATCTATCATTAAAATTATTCATTTTGAATTTATATGATATATAATTAGTAAGATTAATATAATTATACATGATATTAACATTTCAAAAAATTTTAAAAATTATCTTATTTTCAAAGGTTATAATCTTTGAAAATCAGAAAAAATCTAAAATTTTTTTTTTATTTTTATTACGTAAATAAAACCTATAAACTACAATATGCCTAAAAACATAAATTGCTAAACTCCTAAATAATCAAACCAATAAACCGGTATACCATATATAATAAATCACAAATCTCATTTAAATTTCTATTCAATATAATTTTAAATATTCATTTTAATTATTTATTAGATTATTTTTCATATAAATGTTAATTACAAAATAAATAATGAGTGAGACAAATATAATTTTAATAATTTATTTTTTAATCAAAAAAAAATATAAGCTTATAAAAAGAAGTAAAAATTAAATAACAAAAAATTATTATTTAGTAATATATTTTAGTTTGATTATGAATCATTGTAAATAGGTTTTTTAATTATATTTTAATTACTATCAATCTTATTAATAATAGTTTATTAATTTATTTTTTGATCAAAATTATAATATCTATCAATAAAATTACTTATATTGAATTTTAATGTTTTATAATTATTAAGATTATTATAACTAAATATTATTTTTACCTTTGAAAAAAAATTTAAAAATTATTATATTTTCAAAGGTTATAACCTTCAAAAATGATAAAAAATCACAAAAATAATTTTTTATATTTTTATTATTTAAATAAAAATTATAAATAACTAAATACCTAAACATTTAAATCTATAGACTTTTAAACCCCAAAAGCCCCTAAATACTTAAAGCATTAAAATTATATAACCTATATAATAAAGGATAATTATAATATCTATCAAAAGTTTATTAATTAATCTCTATCTTATTATTAATAGTTTATTAATTTAATTTTTGATCATTATTAATATATCTATCAATAAAATTGTTTATATTGAATTTATATGATATATAATTATTAATATTCTTATAACTAGATATTGTATTAACATTTAAAAAAATTTTAAATATTATTATATTTTCAAAGGTTATAACCTATGAAAATGAGAAAAAGGTACAAATTTTTTTTTGTTATTTTATTATTAAAATAATACCTATAAACCACTAAATGCCTAAAAACATAAATCACTAAACTACTAAATGACAAAACCTCTAAATACGTAAACCTTTAAACTAGTATACATTAATAATAAATCATAAATATCATTTAAATTTGTATTCTGTATAATTTTTAATTTTTATTTTAATTATTTATCAGTTTATTTTTATAGAAATATTTATTACAAATTAAATTATCAGTGAGACAGATCTAATTTAAATTAAACCAGTATACCCTAAATAATAAATAATAATTCTCAATATTATTCTTTTCATTATAATTTAAAATATTCATTTTAATTAGTTATTTGTTTATTTTTATATAAATATTAATTACAAAATAAATTATGAGTTGATAGATATAATTTATATAAATTATTTTTCACCAATAAAATATAGATAAACTTTTTAAAATAAAAAAAAATTTAAAACAAATAATTATTATTTAGTATTACATTTTCCTTTGCTTTTGAATTATTTTTGGTTTTCATATTATATTTTAATTAATATCAATCTTATTCATTATAGATTTTTAATTTATTTTTTTAGAATTATTAGAATATCTCTCAATAAAATTGCTTATATCAAATTTATATTATATATAATTATTATGATTATTATAAATAAATATTGTATTCACTCTTGAAAAAAAATTAAAAATTATTATATTTTCAAAGGTTATATAACCTTGAAAATATGAGAAAAAATAATAAAAATAAAATTTTGTTATTTCATTTTTTAAATAAAGCATATAGACCATTAAATGCCCGCTTACTTAAATCGGTAAGCTCATAAACTACGAAACCCCTAAATACATAAACCTTTTAATATCTATATACTACTTATTGCATAATAAATCTCATTTTTATGACTATTTATTATAACTTTAAAAATTTAATTTAATTATTTATAGTTTAATTTTTTACAAAAATTAATTACAAAATAAATTTCGAGCGAGGCAAACATTATTAAAATAATTGATTTTTAATAAAAAAAATATAAGCTCATAAGAAGAAGGAAAATTTAAAAATTAAAAATTATTAATTAGTAATATATTTTGATTTGATTTTGAATCATTTTGCGTCATGTAAATATAGTTTAATTAAAATTTATATTTTTATTAATAGTTTATTAATTTAATTTTTGATCATTATTATAATATCTATCATTAAAATTGTTTATATTGAATTTATTTATTATATAATCAGTAAGATTAATATAATTATACATGGTATTCACATTTCAAAAAATTTTAAAAATTATCATATTTTCAAAGGTTATAACCTTTTAAAATCAAAAAAAATAAAAAAATTTTTTTTTATTTTTATTATTTAAGTAAAATCTATAAACCACAATATGCCTAAAAACATAAATTCCTAAACTCCTAAACAACAAAATTCCTAAATAATCAAACCAATAAACCGGTATTCCATATATAATAAATCACAAATCTCATTTTAATTTGTATTCATTTTAATTTTAAATATTCATTTTAATTATTTATTAGTTTATTTTTTATAGAAATGTTAATTACAAAGTAAATAATGAGTGAGACAAATATAATTTTAATAATTTATTTTTTATTCAAAAAATAAATATAAGCTTATAAAAAGAAGTAAAAATTTAAAAACAAAAAATTATCATTTAGTAATATATCTTACTTTGATTTTGAATCATTGTATATAGGTTTATAAATTATATTTTAATAACTATCAATCTTATTAATTATAGTTGATTAATTTATTTTTTGATCATTATTATAATATCTATCAATAAAATTACTTATATTGAATTTTAATGTTTTATAATTATTAATATTATTATAACTAAATATTATTTTTACTTTTTAAAAAAAATTAAAAATTATTATTTTTTCCAAGGTTATAACCTTCTAAAATGATAAAAAATTTCAAAAATAAATTTTTATAATTTTTTTAATTAAATAAAAATTATAAATCACTAAATACCTAAACTTTTAAAACTATAGACTCCTAAAACCTAAATCCCTCTAAATACTTAAAGCATTAAACCTATATAACCTATATAATAAATGATAATTATAATATCTATCAATAATTTATTAATTAAACTCTATCTTATTGTTAATAGTTTATTAATTTAATTTTTGATCATTATTAATATATCTATCAATAAAATTGTTTAAATAGAATTTAAATGATATATTTTTATTAATCATAATATAACTAGAGATTCTATTCACATTTCAAAAAATTTTAAAAAATATTATATTTTCAAAAGTTATAACCTATGAAAATCATAAAAAATTGATTATTTTTTTTGTTATTTTATTATTTAAATAATACCTATAAACCACTAAATGCATAAAAACATAAATCACTAAACTCCTAAACGATAAAACCTCTAAATACTTAAACCATTAAACTAGTATACATTAATAATAAATCATAAATATCATTTAAATTTGTATTCTGTATAATTTTTAATTTTTATTTTAATTATTTATCAATTTATTTTTATAGATATATTAATTACAAATTTAATTATCAGTGAGACAGATCTAATTTAAATTAAACCAGTATACCCTAAATAATAAATAATAAATCTCAATATTATTGTTTTCATTATAATTTAAAATATTCATTTTAATTATTTATTTGTTTATTTTTATATAAATATTAATTACAAAATAAATTTTGAATTTGATAGATATAATTTATATAAATTATTTTTAATCAAAAAAATATAGATAAACTATTTAAAAGAAAAAAAAAATTCAAAACAAATAATTATTATTTGGTAATACATTTTCCTTTGCTATTGAATCATTTTAGGTTTTCATATTATATTTTAAGTAATATGAATCTAAATCATTATATATTTTTAATTTTTATTTATTTATTTATTAGAATATCTATTAATAAAATTGATTATATTGAATTTATATTATATTGAATTATTATGATTATTATAAATAAATATTGTATTCACTCTTTAAAAAAATTTAAAAATTATCATATTTTCAAGGATTATAACCTTTAATATATGATAAAAAATAATAAAAATAAATTTTTTGTTATTTCATTTTTAAATAAAGCAGATAGACCATTAAATGCATGCTTACTAAAATCAGTAAGCTCATAAACCCTAACACCCGTAAATACATAAACCCTTTAACATCTATATACGACATAATGAATAATAAATCTCATTTTTTGTATATTTATTATAATTTTAAAAATTAATTTTAATTATTTATAGTTTAATTTTTTACAAAAATTAATTACTAAATAAATTTTGAGCGAGACAAACATTATTTAAATAATTGATTTATAATAAAAAAAATATAAGCTTATAAATAGAAGGAAAAATTTAAAAATAATTATTATTATTTAGTAATATATTTTGATTTTATTTTGAATCATGTAAATTTCTTTTAATTAAAATTTATATTTTTATTAATAGTTTATTAATTTAATTTTTGATCATTATTATAATATCTATCATTAAAATTGTTTATATTTAATTTATATGATATATAATCAGTAAGATTAATATAATTATACATGGTATTCACATTTCAAAAATTTTAAAAATTATATTATTTTCAAAGGTTATAACCTTTGAAAATCCAAAAAAATCTAAAAAAAAAATTTTTATTTTTTTTATTTAAATAAAACCTATAAACCACAAAATGCCTAAAAACATAAATTGTTAAATGCCTAAACAACAAAACTCCTAAATAATCAAAATAATAAACCGGTATACCATTTATAATAAATCACAAATTTCATTTTAATTTGTATTCTTTATAATTTTAAATATTCATTTTAAATAATTATTAGTTTATTTTTTATAGAAATGTTAATTACAAAATAAATAATGAGTGAGACAAATATAATTTTAATAATTTATTATTAATCAAAAAAATATATAAGCTTATAAAAAGAAGCAAAAATTTTTAAAAAAATTATCATTTAGTAATATATTTTACTTTGATTTTGAATCATTGTATATAGGTTTTGAAATTATATTTTAATTGCTATCAATCTTATTAATAATAGTTTATTAAATTATTTTTTGATCATTATTATGATGTCTATAAATAAAATTATTTATATTGAATTTTAATGTTTATAATTATTAAGATTATTATAACTAAATATTATATTTACTTTTGAAAATAAATTTAAAATTTAATATATTTTCAAAGATTATAACCTTCAAAAATGATAAAAATCACAAAAATAATTTTTTTATAATTTTATTATTTAAATAAAACATATATACAACTAAATACCTAAACATTTAAATCTATAGACTCCTAAACACCAAAACCCACTAAATACTAAAAGCATTAAACCTATATAACATATATAATAAAAGATAACTATAATATCTATCAATAGTTTGTTAATTAATCTCTATCTTATTAATAATAGTTTTTTAATTTAATTTTTGATCATTATTAATATATCTATCAATAAAATTGTTTATATTGAATTTATATGATATATAATTATTAATATTAATATAACTAAAGATTGTATTCACATTTCAAAAATTTTAAATATTATTATATTTTCAAAGGTTATAACCTATGAAATTGAGAAAAAATTACAAATTTTTTTTTGTTATTTTATTGTTTAAATAATACCTATAAACCACTAAGTGCCTAAAAATATAAATCACTAAACTCCTAAATGACAAAACCTCTAAATACTTAAACAATTAAACTAGTATGCATTAATAATAAATCATAAATATCATTTAAATTTGTATTCTGTATAATTTTTAATTTTTATTTTAATTATTTATCAGTTTATTTTTATAGAAATATTAATTACAAATTAAATTATCAGTGAGACAGATCTAATTTAAATTAAACTAGTATACCCTAAATAATAAATAATAATTCTCAATATTATTGTTTTCATTATAATTTAAAATATTCATTTTAATTAGTTATTTGTTTATTTTTATATAAATATTAATTATAAAATAAATTATGAGATAGATAGATATAATTTATATAAATTATTTTTCACCAATAAAATATAGATAAACTTTTAAAATAAAAAAATTTTAAAACAAAGAATTATTATTTAGTAATTCATTTTCCTTTGCTTTTGTATCATTTTTGCTTTTCATATTATATTTTAAGTAATATCAATCTTATTCATTATAGATTTTTAATTTAATTTTTTAGAATTATTAGAATATCTCTCAATAAATTATTTATATCAAATTTATATTATATATAATTATTAAGATTATTATAAATAAATATTGTATTCACTCTTGAAAAAAATTAAAAAAGTATTATATTTTCAAAGGTTATAACCTTGAAAAAATGAGAAAAAATAATAAAAATAAACTTTTGTTATTTCATTTTTTAAATAAAACCTATAGACCATTAAATGCCCACTTACTTAAATCAGTAAACTCATAAACTAGGAAACCCATAAATACATAAACCTTTTAATATCTATATATTACTTATTGAATAATAAATCTCATTTTTATGTCTATTTATTATAATTTAAATATTTAATTTAATTATTTATAGTTTAATTTTTTACAAAAATTAATTACAAAATAAATTTCGAGCGAGACAAATATTATTTAAATAATTATTTTTAATAAAAAAAAATATAAGTTTACAGAAATAAGGAAAAATTTAAAAATTAAAAATTATTAATTAGTAATATATTTTGATTTGATTTTGAATCATTTTGCGTCATGTAAATATATTTTAATTAAAATTTATATTTTAATTAATAGTTTATTATTTTAATTTTTGATCATTATTATAATATCTATTATTAAAATTATTTATATTGAATTTATATAATATATAATTAGTAAGATTAATATAATTATACATGGTATTCACATTTCAAAAAATTTTAAAAATTATCTTAATTTCATAGGTTATAACCTTTGAAAATCAGAAAAAATCTAAAAAATATTTTTTTATTTTTATTATTTATATAAAACCTATAAACCACAAAATGCCTAAAAACATAAATTGCTAAACTCCTAAACAACAAAACTCCTAAATAATCAAACCAATAAACCGGTATACCATTTATAATAAATCACAAATTTCATCTTAATTTGTATTCATTATAATTTTAAATATTCATTTTAATTATTTATTAGTTTATTTTTTTTAGAAATGTTAATTACAAAATAAATAATATGTGAGACAAATATAATTTTAATAATTTATATTTAATAAAAAAAATATAACCTTAAAAAAGAAGTAAAAATTTAAAAACAAAAAATTATTATTTAGTAATATATTTTACACTGATTTTGAATCAGTGTATATAGGTTTTGAAATTAAATTTTAATTTCTATCAATCTTATTCATAATAGTTTATTAATTTATTTTTTGATTATTATTATAATATCTATCAATAAAATTACTTATATTGAATTTTAATGTTTTATAATTATTAAGATTATTATAGCTAAATATTATATTTATATTTGAAAAAATATTTAATAATTATTATATTTTCAAAGGTTATAACTTTCAAAAATGATAAAAAATCACAAAAATAATTTTTTTATAATTTTATTTTTTAAATAAAACTTATAAACCACTAAATACCTAAACCTTTAAATCTATAGACTCCTAAACCTCAAAACCCCCTAAATACTTAAAGCATTAAACTTATATAATCTATATAATAAATGATAATTATAATATCTATCAATAGTTTATTAATTAATATCTATCTTATTATTAATAGTTTATTAATTTAATTTTTGATCATTATAGATATATCTATCAATAAAATTGCTTATATTGAATTTATATGATATATAATTATTAATATTATTATAACTAAATATTATATTCACATTTCAAAAAATTATAAATATTATTATACTTTCAAAGGTTATAACCTAAGAAAATGAGAAAAAACTACAAATTTTTTTTTTGTTATTTAATTATTTAAATAATACCTATAAAACCACAAAATCCCTAAAAACATAAATCACTAAACTCCTATATGACAAAACGTCTAAATACTTAAAACATTAAACTTGTATACATTAATAATAAATCATAAATATCTTTAAATTTGTATTCACTATAATTTTTAATTTTATTTTAATTATTTATTAGTTTATTTTTATAGAAATATTAATTACAAATTAAATTTTCATTGGACAGCTCTAATTTAAATCAAACAAGTATACCCAAAATAATAAATAATAAATCTAAATATTATTGTTTTCATTATAATTTAAATATTCATTTTAATTAGTCATTTGATTATTTTTATATAAATATTAATTACAAAATAAATTATGAGTAAGATAGATATAATTTATATAAATTATTTTTAATCCAAAAGTATAGATAATATTTTTTAATGAAAAAAAATTTTCAAATCAAATAATTATTATTTAGTAATACATTTTCCTTTGCTTTTGAATCATTTTAGGTTTTCATATTATATTTTAAGCAATATGAATCATATTCATTATAGATTTTTAATTTATTTTTTTAGATTTATTAGAATATCTATCAATAAAATCGATTATATTGAATTTATATTATATATAATTATTATGATTATCATAAATAAATATTGTATTCACTTTTGAAAAAAATTTAAAAATTATTATATTTTAAATGGTTATAACCTTCAAAATATGATAAAAAATAATACAAATAAATTTTTTGTTATTTCATTTTTTAAATAAAGACTATAGACCTTTAAATGCCTGCTTACTTAAATCAGTAAGCTCATAAATCCCGAAACACCTAAATTCATAAACCCTTTAACATCTTTATACTACTTAATGAATAATAAATCTCATTTTTATGTCTATTTATAATAATTTTAAATATTCAATTTAATTATTTATAGTTTAATTTTTTACAAAAATTAATTACAAAATAAATTTTGAGTGAGACATACATTATTTAAATAATTGATTTTTTTTTAAAATATAAGCTTATAAAAAGAAGGAAAATTTTAAAAATTAAATATTATTATTTAGTAATATATTTTGATTTGATTTTGAATCATTGTGCATCATGTAAATATATTTTGATTAAAATCTATAATTTTATAAATAGCTTATTAATTTAATTTTTGATCATTATTATAATTTCTATCATTAAAATTGTTTATATTGAATTTATATGATATATAATCAGTAAGATTAATATAATTATACATGGTATTCACATTTCAAAAAATTTTAAAAATTATCTTATTTTCAAAGTTTAGAACCTTTGAAAATCAGATATATTCCAAAAAAATTTTTTTTATTTTTATTATGTATATATTACCTATAAACCACATTATGCCTAAAAACATAATAATATTACCAAAAAATTATAATAATGATCCAAAATTCAATTAATAAACTATTAATAATAAGATAGAGATTAATTAATAAACTATTGAAAGATATTATAATTATCCTTTATTATATAGGTTATATATGTTTAATGCTTTGTGTATTTCGGGGTTTAGAAGTCTATAGATTTAAATGTTTTGGTATTTAGTGATTTTTAATTTTTATTTAAATAATAAAATTATAAAAAAATTATTTTTTTGATTTTTTATCATTTTTGAAGGTTATAACCTTTGAAAATATAATAATTTTTAAATTTTTTTTCAAAGGTAAAAATAATATTTAGTTATAATAATCTTAATAATTATAAAACATTAAAATTCAATATAAGTAATTTTATTGATAGATATTATAATTATGATCAAATAATAAATTAATAAACTATTATTAATAAGATTGATAGTAATTAAAATATAATTAAAAAACCTATTTACAATGATTCAAAATCAAACTAAAATATATTACTAAATAATAATTTTTTGTTATTTAATTTTTACTTCTTTTTATAAGCTTATATTTTTTTTTGAATAAAAAATAAATTATTAAAATTATATTTGTCTCACTCATTATTTATATTGTAATTAACATTTATATAAATTATAAACTAATAAATATTTAAAATGAATATTTAAAATTATAATGAATACAAATTAAAATAAGATTTGTAATTTATTATATATGGTATACCAGTTTATTGGTTTGATTATTTAGGAGTTTTGTTGTTTAGGAGTTTAGCAATACATGTTTTTAGGCATTTTATGGTTTATACGTTTTATTTAAATAATAAAAATAAAAAAATCTTTTTTTAGATTTTTTCAGATTTTCAAATGTTATAACCTTTGAAAATAAGATAATTTTTAAAATTTTTTAAAATGTGAATACCATGTATAATTATATTAATCTTACTAATTATATATAATATAAATTCAATATAAACAATTTTAATAATAGAGATTATAATAATGATCAAAAATTAAATTTATAAACTATTAATAAAAATATAAATTTTACTTAAAATATATTTACATGACGCAAAATGATTCAAAATCAAATCAAAATATATTACTAAATAATAATATTTAATTTTTAAATTTTACCTTCTTTTTATTAGCTTATATTTTTTTTATTAAAAATCAATTATTTAAATAATGTGTTTCGCTCGAAATTTATTTTGTAATTAATTTTTGTAATCAATTATCTATATTTTTTTGATGAAAAATAATTCATATAAATTATATCTATCTAACTCATAATTTATTTTGTAATTAATATTTATATAAAAATAAACAAATTAATAATTAAGATGAATATTTTAAATTATAATGAAAACAATAATATTGATATTTATTATTTAGGGTATACTGGTATAATTTAAATTAGATCTGTCTCTATGATAATTTAATTTGTAATTATTATTTCTATAAAAATAAACCGATAAATAATTAAAATAAAAATTAAAAATTATACTGAATACAAATTTAAATGATATTTATGATTTATTATTAATGTATACTAGTTTAATGGTTTAAGTATTTAGAGGTTAAGGAGTTTACTAATTTAACTGTGTATGCATTTAGTGGTTTATAGTTTTTATTTAAGAAAAAAAATAAAAAAAAATTTTTATTATTTTTTGATATTTTCAAAGGTTATAACCTTTGAAAATTTAATAATTTTTAATTTTTTTTGAAAAGTGAATAAATATTTATTTATAATAATCATAATAATTATATATCATATAAATTCAATATAAACAATTTTATTGATAGATATTCTAATAATCATCAAAAAATAAATTTAAATC
>JAREIK010003204.1:0-30065 GCA_029783825.1 Sapria himalayana
CTTGGGGGAAAAAAAGATTAATCTGGGAAAATCTGAAATCAACAATACAAATTGTTGGAAAAAGAAGTCCATATTCTTTGATCTTAAGTATTGGAAATATCTTCATGTTCGTCATAATTTAGATGTAATGCATATTGAGAAAAATGTTTGTGAAAGCATTATTGGTAGCTTACTCAACATTGCAGGTAAAACAAAGGATGAGCTTAATTCTCATTTGGATCTTGTATATATGAGCTTAAGAAGAGAATTGGCACCAAGGTTTGAATCGAAGAGAACATATCTCCCTCCTGCATGTTATACACTTTCTACAATGGAAAAGAAGGTTTTTTACGAAACACTTTCACAATTGAAGGTTCCATATGGATATTGTTCTAACCTTCGAAACATCGTGTCAATGGAAGACTTGAAACTTTATGGATTAAAATCCCATGACTATCATGCATTAATATAACAATTTTTGTCAGTTTTGTTACGTTCTATCTTTCCCAAGCATGTGAGGAATTCCATTTGTAAATTGAGTTTCTTTTTCAATGCTCTCTATCGTAAAGTCATTGATATTCCTTCATTAGATGAGTTACAAAATGAGGTAGTTGTGACATTATGCTTGTTTAAAAAGTACTTCACACCTTCATTCTTTGATATCATGGTACATCTTACTGTGCATCTTGTAAGAGAAGTGAGACTTTGTGGACTGGTTTACTTTAAGTGGATGTACCCATTTGAAAGGTTTATGAAAGTGTTAAAAGGCTATGTACAAAATCGTACTAGACTTGAAGGTTGTATTGCTAAATGTTATATTGCAAAAGAAGGAATCGAGTTTTGTACCGAGTACTTATCAAATGTGGATGCAATTGGAATTCCTAGTAGTTCAAACATTGACCAAAAAGTCGGGGCACCAATATTTGGAGGTCTTACTATAAAGGCCGATTCCAATTTATGGTTACAAGCATATCATTATGTGTTGGAAAATACCTCAATTGTCCAACCTTATATTGAGTAAGCACCACTAACTTTTTGTTTCTTTATTTGTTGTACATATAATATATTACTCTAATTATTTAATAATTATACTTGACCTCATAGAGAACACATGCAATGGCTGAAAGTGAAACATCCACATCAATCAAAAAGGTAAAAGTGGTTACAGGATGAGCATGCTCGTACTTTTACCTTTTGGTTATGACAAAAGGTACTACAATAATTTCTTAAATTTTCCTTTTCTTTTACATTAATGGTTAACATATAAATGATAACTGGAACTTATTTCTATAGGTTGAAGTTTCAATGGAAAATAATGAACCTGTATCTGAAACCCTTAAATGGATAACTGATGATCCAAGTCATTATGTGATGAAGTATAATGGTTATGTTATCAATGGGTATCAATATAATACCAAGGAGCATGATGATTTACTAGCTACGCAAAATAGTGGAGTTAGTATTGTAGCAACGACCATGCAAATTGCTAGTGCTAAGGATAAAAATCCTATTTTCGGGGAACTTTGTTTCTATGGAGTTATTACTGAGATTTGGGACATTGATTATACTATATTCAGAATTACAATCTTCAAGTGTGATTGGGTTGATAATAAGAATGGAATCAAAGTCGATGATATTGGGTTTATCTTAGTTGACTTTAGCAGATTGGCTCATAAGTCAGATCCGTTCATATTAGCCTCTCAAGTTAAGAAAGTCTTCTATGTACAAGATGAGCTTAATCCAAGATGGTCAATTGTTTTTCAATTCCTCAATAAGACTTAACAGAAAGAGAAACGATGATGATCCTATGGACATTTCTATTGAATACAATCCAGTCATATCTTTTTTGCCACAAGTTGAATTATTTGATGTAATGGATGATTCTGATCAAATTTGTATTCAATTTGATTGTGAGAGAATTTGGGTTGAGAACAAATCATAAATGTATCCAAATTGTATCTTTGTTATGATATTGTGAATTGATATGCTACTATAGTTTTTTGTATTTTAAATGTACTAGTTAATTTATTCATCTTTGTTATTAGATGATTGTTATGTTTTGAATTTTAGTTAATGTCAGGTTGACAATATTCAAAACATTAAAGTATTATGTTTTATGCAAAGCAGCTAATTAGGTAATGCCTTTAATTAGTTAATTTTTTATTCTTTAAATTTTTTTTTGATATTTTAGTACTTTTATTTAAACATTATAATTATTTGTATGATAGGTATGGAAACAGAACAATAAGATAAAGAAACTACAATAAATAGATGTAGAGGGATAACAAGAAAGACTATGATTATCAAGAATAGGAGCAAAGGAATAAAACTTACAGTAAAGTATAATGTTGATGGTGTTTATGTCAGACAAACTACGGTGCATCTCACAAGTTATTTAGGCGTATTGGCACGTACCATGGTCCCAATTAGATATAGCACTTGGCACCATTGAAGAATAAATTGTGAGACTCCATTGAGGTAAACTAGTATTTTTTTTCTATCTATAAATTTTTCTAATTATATTTGCAAATTTTTTTAACAACAAATAACTATGTTCATTACTTCTAGGCTGCATTTACATTGGATTGTAAAAGTAGAAGGAACTGTATGATATCAATGGACAGATGCTTTAGATCTTTCAAAAACATGTTGACTGCAAAGTATATCATTCCTTTCAAAGGTCAACTAAAGCTTCTTTAAAAACCACAAGTTGAATACAATTTTATTGAAGATGAAGATTGAATAATTTTTGTCAAAGAAATATTGTCTCAAAGATTTCCGATAAATTTCTAATTATTTTCATGTTATATACTTATTTTTTCTTTACTTAATATAAATTAAAATTTGTATGAGTTTAGAGAAGTTCAAAAAGAAAGAAAGAAAAAACATATTTATAATCATCATCTTAGTAGGAAGGGATATGCTGATCTTGAGGAAGAGATGGTAAGTTAAAGATATTGTTACTTTACTTTTTATATTATGTTGAATTTGACTAGAGACTCATTATATTACATTTCAATATTATAAAAGTTGGTAGAAACCGGCTTTACTAAAGTCATTGATAGAAGTGTATTATGGAAGAAAGCAATGAAGAAAGAAGATGACACGTATGATGAAGTGGTCATTCTGGTAGTAGAAAAGATTGTAAGTATAAGTTATGAAACATATATTTCATTTACGATAATAACTTATTTATATTAACCTATATGACATTTAATTTTATAAAATCATTTTGTATCAGGATAAGATGTTGCAACAGTCACAAGAAAGTAGTTTGAGTTACAATGGAAATGACATACTTACTGAAGCATTAGGAACTCCTAAATATAGTGGTCGAGTACAACCTAAAGGAAAGCATTATACACCATGACAAAATTTTCATTCTATGGCAGATCGTGCTTTGCGGGAATTTATGAAAGAATTGCAAGAGTGACAATCAAAGTTTGAGGCAAAAATTTTATTCCAACTATCTCAGATGGTACCCACCGCACCTCAATTTGATGTTGGTAGCTATAACATGCTCCAAAAACATATTGTCCTTCCTAAAAGTGTTGAGCAACCAAAATGTCGAGTATATGACCACACTCCTCCAACGCTAAAAGCAAACAAGGTAAGTTGTATTTAATATTATGTTCTATAATAAAAATATATTAACACAAACTCATAATTTTTATATCAACTTACCTAGTTGATTAATTCCTATATAGAAGTAATATTACAATATAAGTTTGTATAATAAATTATATTATAAGCTCATTAAGTTATGATAACTTAATTTTGTCTAACTAATTCTTTCCTAATTAGAAATTACAAACTTTAGATGATTACATATAACTAAACAATATTATTTTATTTTACAGGTAAGGAATTATCAATTGGCCATAGGGACAAAGAAAATGTAGTTGCAGCTGGAACAATGGTACTTGAACATGGTGCTAACTTTCTTGTTGCTGTGGATATTTCTTATGATCCAAATGCATTACTTACTGTACATATTCCAAGCCAAATTACCACTATTGGAGATGTTATTGGGCATCAAATTTTATGGCATGCCCAATTAGTCATTCTTACTACTTATTGCATCCAGGTATGTGCTTTTTTTTAAAATAAAAAATTTCTTGTTACTAATAAAAAAACAATTTTATCTAGGACAATTCTTATATATACAATGATATTTTATGTTTGATAGGATTCAAAGAAATTTAAGAAACAGAGGAATAAAGAGATAACATTAAGTTTTAAGGATGATAACCCTGTAGATATCAAGAACTTTGCTACATTAGTTGGGTTGTTGTTAAAGGATGAGATGGTACATGCAGTAGAAATCATAGAAGATGTTTTTGGAGAGTCTTTTAAGACATTCCTCATGAAAAAAGATATGGATATCATAATTTCATCAATAGAGGTATCATCTAATTGCCTTATGTTCTATATATGGTAAGAGAAACATTTAATATGTTTTTCATATATTTTAACTATCTTATTTATGCTTAAATTTTTCATAATGAGAATTGTAATTAATATTAGTTAAATTAAAATATTAAAACTTTTAAATATTGTGTGAAATTAAATCAGACACTTGCATAAAAAGAAGGTTGATGCTAAAGAGGCAAAGCGATTTATTTTTGTAAATCCGACCTTGATTTCCAAAGCTGGATTGGGAGAAGCAAACAAGAAAAATAGGTCAAGGGTTATAGCTAATCGGTTGATGAATGCAAATAATGCTGATTTTGTTTTTATTCCATATAACCCAGGGTAAGTTATTAAACATAAGTAAGCTTATAAGTATGCATATTTATCAAATTATAAATGTTATGTAGTTACACTCATATTAATTTTGTAGTTGTTATTGGGTTTTGGTGGTATTTGACATAAGGACTTTGATCGCCTATTACCTTGATTCCTTGCATTATCAACCTTCAGATGATCTTAAAGACATTGTTAATATGTAAGTTTTTTCCTTAATATTATAGAATGAAGTATAATTTATAACAAAAATTTATTTTCTTCATGCAGGGCTCTAAGAATTCATCCACTTAAAAAATATAAATCATCAAAAAGATAGCTTAATTGGGTTGTATTAGGGATAAATAACTCATAAACTGAGTAATAAAATATTTAGTATCTTCTTCTTAATTTTAAACTTAGTACAATATGACTTGCAAGTAACTCCATATATATATAATAATTTTTTTTATCCATTCAATGCCCGAGATAACAAGGTAGTGTTGAATGTGGATACTATATGATGAGATATATGAGAGATATCATTCTCGATCAAGGGTGTCTTACAACAAAGATATGTGTTGATTTGTTGGTTCTCAATATATCAATATTTTTTTTATTTTTCCAATGTAATTGGTGAAACTATTACTTTACTTTTCAATAGTTTAATGAGATAAAATCATACAACAAAGATGAGTTGGATGAAGTACGATCTGAATGTGTGATGTTGGTGACTCAATTAATACTTTCCTTGGTTTGAAAAGAATTGGTGACACATTTTTGTATTGAAGCATGAACAAATTTTGGCATTTCCAACTTTAACTTTTGATGAGGTTCGTACTTTATCTCTCTTTTGAACCAAACTATGATTAAAGATAAATTGTTTGATATAATCATTTGAAGACATTTTAGTATTTTCCTTACACATTCATGATATTTCTCTAATTTCTAATAGTTGAATTACATTAGTATATTGTATGCATGATTCATAGGTATTTAAAGAGAAACTTTTTTTTTGGTGAAGTTAGAAGATCTTCCAACTTTAGAATGGTCCGTGAACTATTGTGATAATAAATGTATTTTTCATAATAATATCAAGTTTATTACTTCTTTCTTTCTATTAAATATTTTAAAATTGAATATGCAATTGGAACTTTATTGTTATCATATTATCTTTTGTTTTCGTTGTCAACTATAGATTTTTTTTGTTGATTGGCTATGGAAAAAATTGAGATTTCGACTTTTGGCTTCAATACTTTACCACAACATTGTAAATTACATTTTCACCCTTATAAAATACAATGATTATTTCAATGCACAATTTTTTTTTATTACGCAGCCCTTTATTTTATTAATGAATCTAAAACTATAAGTTGATTGGATTATTATATATGTGTAATCAATAAAACTTGAAATTACATTACATAGCATCTAATCGAGTTTGTTTAATGTATTGGGAAGATGACAAGTAATTTAACTTTTCATTTCATTAAATTTAATTGGTTTTTATAGTGTTTCTTCAAGTAGTTTGTGAGATCTTTCAACTCACTACACACATATATGTTTTTAATGAATTATTATTGTTTTGTATTTTAAAATATTTGATCAACTTTTATGTCATAATTGATAAATCTCTTGCTTTATATTTTACCCATTACTACTAACTTTGTTTTTGTTGTTGTTAAATTTTTTTTAATCATTTATGTCAATTGTTATATAAATTATTTTCATGATATGTTGTTATCATTCCTTCATTTTTATTTTCCAATGCTCTATAATATTTTTTTTTCTACAAGTGTAATTAATTATTGTTCATATTTTTGTATTTAGGTTTCCTTTTTTGGAAATTAACTTTCAACTTAGCCAAGCTAGCATGAAGCAGGTTCTTGGAGATAAGGCACAATTGGGTTGTATATATAAGAAATTTTGAATTGAATTAAAGAAATGAATGTTAAAATTGTGATATATTTTTGTTTGTTTATGAAATATAAGAAGGCCAAGTTCCCCATTGTAATTAAAAACTTTAAACTTGGTATGGATTGTAAAGTATGTTTTTCTTATGTGCATGCAGTATTACAATAACATATAAAAATATATTTACAACAATTATTAAATTGATATTTAATTAAATCATTATCTTCCTTGACACTTTTACTAAGTGTCATTGTATTCAAATATTTTAAGATTGATACAACAAATTATGACATTTTCCGAGTGTCAATGTAGATTAGTATAATAAACAATGACACTTTTTATAGCGTCAAGGTTATTTTCAATGACATTGCTAATAAACGATATTATAGGCAAATACTTTTTATGACAGGCTAGCGGATGACACTTACGATAAGCATCATGAATTATATTTAATGACGCTTTTTAAGCGTCTTTGATTATGTTTTTTGTTGTAGTGTTAAAAAAATATTTATGTTCACGATAAAAATAGTTTATTTGTTAATTATGAACACATAAAAATAGTTCATTAAAAATATTATGAACGCATAAAAATAGTTTATGTTCATGATAGATTTTGTACTTCGTCAGTGTGAACTGAGGATATACATAAAAATATTTTTTTATTTGTTAATTTTTGTTTGATTACCCTATTTGGTTATAAGTGGACTCTAAATTAGCAACCCAAATTTAATACTTCTCGCCTATATCCTTCATCAAAAATAAAAACAAATCTATTTTTTTAAACAAATACCAACACTAATTATTTCAATTTAAGTATGTGGATATATTTGAAATATTTTAACATTGTAAATAACCATATAAATATCCAAAGTGAAAGTGTCAGCCGGGCCGAGTTGACCAGGTCTGGCATGAGGCATGGCACGATTCGGCCGTGCCTTGGCCTGCACGGCAAGGGAATTTTTCGTGCCCGTGCTCGTGTCATGCCGTATCATGCCGTGTCATGCCGAGGTACCGTGGACCGTTGGCATGATACCTCGGCATGAGCTGAGAAATCTCCCCAGCGGTAGAAGTAGAGCCCGACATGCACATGCAAGACACACCGAGCACCAAAGAGAAGAAAAATTGTGGCAGTGCAGTGGTGCGCCCTCAAAACCCTACTTTTTTTTAAATTAGGATTTCGATGATGAGGCGGCACGACGGCCTGCATCGAAACTCTAATTTTTTTTAATTTTAAGGTTCAGCGGCGGAGAAACAGCGGCGCGACGGCCTGCGCCGAATCTCTAATTTTTTTTTAAAATTTGGGTTTAGGCCTGACCGGGCTGAACCTGGAGGATTTGTGCCACAGGTTCGTGTCGGGCTGACCTCCACAAAACAATGCCGGGCCATACCCGACACGGTACAGTAATCGTGTCATGTCTGGCCCGGCACATAAGTACGGTCGGGTCGGCTAAAAATTGGCCGGGCCAACCCGACAAGTCTCGTTTGACACCTCTAATCCAAAGACATTTATCTAGGAAAATATAAATAATATACATGTTATATGTTTATGTAAGTTTATATTTATCAAGTATACTATTTATATAAATGTTTATAAGTTAATGTAAATATTATATGTTTATAATTTCAGATAAATAACTATAATATTATATAAATGGTATGTATATATATATATATATATATATATATATATATAATTGTGTGTGTGTGTGTGTGTGTGTATGGGGGGGGTAACATTCTTTATATAATATTATATATAACATTCTAGATAAATATTGGATAGTTATGCATCATATAATATGTATATAACTCATATGCATGCCTTATACGTCACATCAAAATATTAGATATGCTATTTTTCAAAATAGTGTACCCGACATAGGAATGTGACCTAAGAGTATATCTGGGTTAATATTTTTGAATGTATTAAAATATGGATACTTTTTATTTTTTTTAATGCATCTTATAGCTATGAAACTTAATTTTTTTAATACATCTTATCATTTCTAAATATAGAACTAAAGCTTAATTTACCCATTTATTTTTTAAAAAATATGAGACAGGGAATAAAGTTTGTGATCATCAGTTTTGAACTACCCATTAGGTATTTTATAATAACACTGCTCGATGACACAAATACTGTCACATATCATCAATAATGAAATGGTAATGATCATAGCAATCCTAGTGTTTTCTACTGTACATTAGAATCAAATTAGTCATGAACATCATAAGGTGTTACTCTTCACGATTCCTAGCATACCCCTAGTTAGGATGAGTTGGCCCAACATTTCAATTTCACTTATGCCCAAGCCAAGTCCAATGGGTCCCTATTGAGCTCATTCCTCTTCAAATGAACAAATTAAACATGTGAGTTTCCCATTCATACAACTTGGATCATTCTCATATGTCCTTGAGGTATTCTTTCCTTGTTTGTTGGATTGATTTACATGTGCACAAACTAGCATCAAAGAACATCACCGAAATATAACTAAACATAAGCTTACTATGTCACAATAAGATTGGTAGTTCATTGGTGGATTCCACTCTTAAACATCAAAAATAGAGAAACTGGGCACCTATTTCATTTGATGATCTAGAGATAGCCTAATCCATCCTACTTTTGGATCATAAGAAGATTAGCATATTTGACCATATCAAGGAAAAAGTTGAGTCAAACATTAAGTTGTCAACTCAGTGCAGCTCATGTGACCTACTTTTTGAGATTTTTTCTATCAACATCTCATTGTGCTCTCAACACTTCCATGTGGAAAAAGATAGACTTACCATGTTCCATCAATTATATCACCTAACTTATGCTGAATTTGAAAGAGAATGCTCAACCCTGATGATCCCAATGTTTTTTCATGCCCAAAGGTTTGAGGAAAATCCAATTATGGTCCATTCAACCAAGACCATTCAAAGGGCGTGGTCCACCACGTCTAGAATCATCAAGATATACTAGAACTACACTCATTTGCTCACTTACATTATCCTACATTCAACTCATCATAGCCTCGAGCCTTTTTCTCTTCTAACATAAGCTCTGAATTTCAAACCTTGTCTTCACTAATATAATATGATTAGGCAGAATCATTATTGCCTGATTGGACCCCCATAATGCTATTAATATCATCATGTTGAGCAACCTCTTAATGTTATACCACAAAATCCTCAATTTGTTGTTTGATGTGTAATAATAGTTTTGATACTCACTAATGATTATTTTGAAATATAGTTGCAAATTGATCTCTTCAAATTCATCAATATGAGAAATAAATTATTGTGTACATGAATCAATATCTCAACATAATCCAAAATACAAATCTTGTCCCACTCCACCAAAGTCATAAGAAATCAACATTAATAGCTTTGTGTAACACTGAAATAATTCAAAATGTGGTTTGTTTAGTATTCAAATTACCAAGTATATTTGAGTATTTTGTATTTTTAGATAATATGTAAGAATGAAAATGAGATATAAATGGATTGATTTCATGACTTAAGAATTTTGGTAGATTTTGATGTGATTTTGAGACTTTTGGCTAATTGGTAGATTATGAAGTATCACAGAGTTTTAGGATTTATTCTTAACTAAAACTTTTCTTAATTAGTCATGAATATGTTTGTATGCTTTGAATCTACACCTCGTTATCATAATCATTCAACTCTACAACTTATTCTTTGTAGGTATGATATTATCATAGAGTCAAGACAATGCTTATATCATAATAATTGAATGACTATGATATTAATTTCACATCAAAGTAACTAAGTATTCCACCAATATTAAAAGTCACTACCACTTTCTAGCAGCATGATGTTATCTTTAAAAATAAGAATGTGTAGTCTCACGTCAGAACCATGACTTATTACAAATTAAGCTACATCTTTTGAGCTATAAAAAGTTACAAAGTCAGACCTACTCATCCCAAATTCATTATAATTATTTAGACTTATAACGGTTAGACATGAAATATTGTAGAAGGTATTTACTTTTGTATAATCATTCCCTAAGGTCATAACTCATATACTTAAGAGAATGCAAAGATGAAACTTTTATATTGGGTTAATTGTTAGTGTCGTAACATTTTTTCATTAATGCCATGACCATATAATATAGAAATGTTAAAACTAGCATTACTACCACTCATAGAACCATGAGCACTCACAACACAATAATATCATGTAGTTTCATTCTATGAGAATATCATGTAGTTTCACAACAAATTACTATTTTATTTTTGTTGCCCTTAAAATGCTCAATCAAATAACAGTTATTAATTATTTACAATCATTCTGAGTTATGTTTTTTCTTATCATTCTAACATGTATCTATATCTTGTCATTTATATAGATTTTGTTGGAGTATTTCATGTTTGTTGACTTTGTATTGTTTTATGATATGTCTTACAAGTTATGTTGTAAATTTATCTTGTCAAATTACTATTTAGGTTTTCCTTAGTTATGCATTTATAATTATTCATTCTATTTGTTCTTCTTGTTGATAATGGCTAGATTTGTAGCATATAAGTATGAGTAAATTATGTTTAGGTGCTTCATTTAGAAATTATTTACAAAAAAAACCTAAAATTTAAATATTTAAGAAAAAAAATATATATCAATATTTATGTTTTATTACTCTCAAAATTAGAAACCTAATTTTCTTCCAAAGTTGACACATCAACAAAATTTTAAAAAAATGAAATATGGTGATTTTTGAATTTGAAATGGAGTTTGTTTTTTTAAAATCAAAAATTTTTGTGTGTGTGTGCATGTGTGTATACTTAATAGGTTTAAATATATAAATATATAAATATATAAATATATAAATATATAAATATAAATATAAATATAAATATAAATATAAATATAAATATATAAATATATAAATATATAAATATATAAATATATAAATATATAAATATATAAATATATAAATATATAAATATATAAATATATAAATATATAAATATATAAATATATAAATATATAAATATATAAATATATAAATATATAAATATATAAATATATAAATATATAAATATATAAATATATAAATATATAAATATATAAATATATAAATATATAAATATATAAATATATAAATATATAAATATATAAATATATAAATATATAAATATATAAATATATAAATATATAAATATATAAATATATAAATATATAAATATATAAACATATAAACATATAAATATATAAATATATAAATATATAAACATATAAACATATAAATATGTGTGTGTGTGTGTGTGTGTGTAAAATTTTTGGATTAAAAAAAATAAAATTACCTTTCAAATTCAAAAATCACCATTTTTTTATTTTTTTAAATATTGATGGGATGTTAGTGTGGGTAAAATTAGAATTGAAATTGGGTGTAGAAAATATACATATTTTATGTTTTGATATATTTTTTAAAATTATAATATTTTAGGTCTTTTAGTTTGCATTTTTTTTAAATACGACACCTGTACATAATTTTCTCTATATTTATTATCAATGTTTTCCCATGATAGTCACATCAATTACTTTCATGTGGAGGAAGACCTTTCCCTTGGTTTCACTCCTAGGAATGTCTAAATGAGATAAATCCCTCTAGTCCTAAGAATATGAGAATAAAACTAATGACATTATAGTTTTGAGCAATTGCTATGACCAGAAGTAATCTAGGACAACATTTACTTTTGCATTGCATGTGTGATCATTTTTTCTTTTACTTACTTATATTTTACATGGTGTAATATGATTCAAAGATATAGTGGCTGTAAAGATATTTGGGATGGTCATGGACTTTCATTACCCTTTCAATACAAGATTGATGGTTTCCTCATCAAAATATTCATTTGAGAAAAACCAATATCATGTCCGATATAAGCTCTCTCAGAAACTAAATATACATCAAAGAATCTTGAACTATGATCAAGAATAATAAAAATAACATTCCAAACTCAAAAGGGTGCACATCATTTCCAAAAGAAGTTGTGAACAATTCCTTCATGCACAAGATATTGGATTCATCATCTGAGGCTCTAGAAAAATAAATAAATAAGCAAGTATCATGAGTTTTTTATCTTTCTATCTATCTTTCTACACACACACACCCCCCCCCCCCCCCCCCCCCCACCCACCCTCATAAAATTCCTATGAACACTAGATATTTCCATTGGAGCAACTTAAAGGTCAAGTTGTGTCCTATTCATATGTGTAATTTCTTTTACATTCCGCCTCAAGTTGGAGCGTATGTTTATAACATCCAACTTACTGAGCAATACTTCAAATTGTATCGAACTCAATGTCTTAGTGAACAAATCAACTGGTTGATTCATGGTTCATTTGTGAGTTGTTCATATCATCCATTCTTGAATCTTTTAATGAACTAAAAAACAATCTATCTCTATGTACTTAGTTTATTCATGAACTATTGGATTGAAAGTAATATGTAGAACAACTTGATTGCCACAAAATTGTATAACTAGTATGTGATTTACCCTCAAATTCTTCAATATGTTTTTCAACCAAGTATTCTCACAATAAGTAATATCCAAGGAACGATAATTTGTCTCCACAATCGAATAGATATATTGCTTTGCTTCTTTGTTTTCGAAAAGATGAGTACTTGGCCAAGTAGAATGGAATAGCTAGTTATTGATCTTCTTGTATTGACACATCAAACCTAATTAACATTGCAAAATGCCCACAATTGTAATGAACCTATGGAGGGCAAGATGATTCTTTGCCTAGGTGCTTGCTTGATGTAACTATGAACCGTATGCATTGCTTCAAGATGTGGCTGATGGGGTCTATCCATGAATTGACTCAATATATAAATTTTATTTGCTATCAGGTCTTGTGATAGTTAAATAAATTAACATACCTACAATTATATGAAGATGAATCATTCAATATCTTTCCATTTGTCAATGTGAGTGACAAATTTTGTTCGACTAGAAATCATGAAGGTTTAGCAACTAGGAATCCAACATCATCCAATATTTTCATCACATATTTTAGTTGACACAAAGTAATTCCATGCAACCTCTATCCCTAAAAATATTTGTAAAAATGCTTTGTCTTTTTAATATCTCGTAAGTTATTGCCTGCCAATATCATATCATCAACATAGACAAATAATGATGTGAAACTACCTTAATGACTTTGAATGAACAATGAGTTCCCTAATAGTGATTGATGAAATCCAATAGCTTTGATGGCTATTGATAGTTTTTGAAACCATTATTTTGAGGCATGCTTTAGTCTAAATAAGGACTTGATTAACTTGCACACATGTGTCTCTCCCACTCATCCAATACCAAAAGGTAAATATCAAGTAAATATCCTCGTCAAGATTACCATATGAGAATTCATTATTTATGTCTATTTGGTGCAAATACCATCCATGTATGGTTGCGATGATAATAAGCATATGAATAATCACCAATTTTGCCAGAGGTACAAAAGTTTCTCTATAATCAACACCTTCTATTTGACAAAACCCTTTTGCCACTAATCGAGCTTTGTATGTCCTATCTAGTTGAAATTTGATTTTCTAAACCTACTTATATATGACAGGGTTTTGATGAGAGGGAAATGACATGAGAGTCCATTTATTGTTAGCTTTGAAAGCTACATTTTCATGTTGCATAACATCAAACCACTAAGAATCTATAATGGTCCGTGAAAAGGTTGTGGGTTCTTTGAGAAGTGTGAGTTGGTGGTGATGGCTCTATGAGTAAATGAAAAGTAACCATAGGATAAAAAATATTGAATAGAGTGAGTAGTACCTGAAGACTTAACCATGTTTGTAGAAGATGAATGTTTGGCTCTTGATGAGAGGGCTACCTCAAAATCAAAGTTCTAGTAAAATGGTGGTGACTTGGTTTGTTATGCATCATGTTGTAATGGTGGTGATGTTGAACAAAAGTCCAGTTTTGATGGCCTTTATGTATCAGTGGAAGAATAATATTAAACAATCAAAAGTTCATAAGTGAGACTATTTAGGAGCAATACATAATAATTTTTCACATGGTATATTACCATGAAGAAGACGGGATGACATTCTATTCATGATATATTTTGAAGCAAGAATTATATCTCCCAAATTTGTCTAGGTAGTTCAATTAAATAAGCAAGGATCATGTCACATTGAGTAAATGCCTGTGTTTGCATTTGACAACACTATTTTGTCGTGGTGTGTTGATGCAACTAAATTGATGAATAATACATTTGATAGTACAAAAATTTTCAAGTTTAAACTCAACACCATTATCACTTTGAATTTTTTTGACCTTAGAATTGAATTGAATCTCAACCATGTGAATGAATTTAACTAGAAGGTCCCTTGTATTAGATTTTTGTTTCATCAAATAAACTCATGTAATTCGAGAAAATTATTTATGATAGTGAGATTATATTTTGTAGCATAAAGAGAAGCAATTTCAAAACCTCCCCAAATGTCAACATATATCATATCAAATGGAAATGAAACTCAATGAAAATTGTGACCTTGTTTGTTTGTCTAATAGAAAAATAAAAAGCATGCTTTTATCACAAGATTTATTTTTGAAAAAGAAAAATAATTAAAAAACTTTGTTTGGTAGATGTCAAAGGCATTGATGCTAGAGACTAGATGAATGAGATTGAACTCCGTTGCATGTTCTTTTCTTTGGTTGATTGAGATAATAAAGTCACTTCTTGCTCAAATCCATTCCCAATCATCTTCCCAGAGCATGGGTCTTGTATGACATATAATTAGCTTGGAAATAAAAAGATACAAGAGTTTGAACCTAACTTGCTGATATAAACTACATTGAGTCATAAAAAAATGGCACACATAAAATATTATTGAGAATAAAATTGAGAAAGAAATTTATCGATCCAATATGGATGACTTGAGAAAATGAACTATTTGGTAATTCAATATTATGATTTTGAATTCCTTTTTGAATGTGAATGCAAAACAAGACTATAAACCATATAATAGAAAATCAAGGTTATAAACTATATGATAATAATTCAAGCCTAATAACCATATGATAGCAAATCAAGGCTATAAACCATATGATAAAAAATCAAGGCTATCAAAGATTCATGTGTTTTTCTTATCATTATAAGTGAGGGAAAATACTTTACCAAAAATTATTCATGATTTGATTGGACATAAAAGTATTTTTTTTTTTTGCTTAACATGTGAAGAATCTATTTATATTCCTTCCATGAAAAAAAAAATTTGACATTGTCACCTTCTTGTCATATGCATATTATGCAACTTGAATGCTCTTTGAGAGACTACCTTGTTTAGTCTCTAATGAAGCTATTCTTTTATGTTAAGCCACAAAAGATGTATTTGAGATGAACATAGAAATTCTTGGTGTTGTGATTCATCTTGTTGCACGTTGCATACCAAAAATAGTTCTCTTCTACTTAAAATTCACAAAGCAAGTTATTTATGACAAAAATTGTTACTTCTAGTTGATTAGAAGCTCTCTAATTAGAAACTTCTACCTATTTTTCATGTTGAAGATCCAATGAATATGCTTTGTTCATTGTGCTTAACGACTCTAATAAGAGCTTGTTACTTTGAACAATAGAATATGAGTCATCTAGACTCATGAAGAATACCATTGTTTATTGAGCCAACATGTATGAAGTAATTTCCTTGATTATTCCACAGCTACAAGCTAGAATCGAGCATGATACATTCTATTTCATCCCAAAGATTCTTAAGTAAAGTAAAATGGAATTCATAGTCATTCTTCCTTGTATGCAATCATGGATTTCATCCTCAAAATGAAAATGTTGAATGGTATTTATATTAAGGAATTTCTCTTGAATATCAAGCTATATCTGGCACACATCTTTGTAGTGAATGCTGCTACTGGCAATTTTCTTCGACATCGATCCTAACATCCATGTTTTTATTAAATTGTTGAAGTGTTTCCATCACTATAATTCATCATATTCATACCCACTTAGTTCTTTGATTGGATTATCAATAAAGATAATCTTGTTTTTGATCGTTAAAGTCATGCTCATGGACTGAACCCATGTTATGTAATTATCTTCTGCCAAAGGTTACAGGACAAGAACAAAGCTGGGTTGGTGTGCCAGATGAATGTAGATAAGGTAGTTGGAGATTTCCCATTTTAGCTTTAAAGGCATGCATGTGTTGCTTGAATTCTTTTGGGTGTTGTCACTCTTAGCTATTTTATTAGAAGTGATATTTGTGTTTGATTGAGTTTATTCAATACCTCCACCAGATGACATCAAGAAAAATATAAAATATTGTCCAAAGGGTGCACATCATTTCCAACCAAAGTAGCAAATGCCTCCTTCAAGCACACACACACACACAAAGTAGCAAAGGGTGTTTGATTCTTCATCCGATGCTCTAGAAAAATAAATAAATAAGTATCAAGGATTTTCTATCTTTCGGTTAATCTTTCTACACACACATACACTCACTCACTCACTTACAACTACTATGAATGCTAGCTATTTCCATTGGAGCGGCTTAATTCTCAAGTTGTGTTTGGATTGTATGTGTGATTTCTTTAATATATGAAGGTATTTCTCATTTTTTTTGAACCAATGAGTATTGTAATATCTTTTGAGGGTGGCATCAACCAAGCAAAATATTTATGATATCAATAAGTAATTTAATTTTATCATTGCTGCACATATGCATCCATGACCATAACTCATAAAAGATTTAAAATAATGTGTTGATCCATATTTTTATAATATCTACAAATTTTATTTGAAATATAACTTCTCATCTGCCAAGGATCACATTTATGATATCCAAGTAATCTGCAAAAAAAAAAAAAAATTGGGGAAAAAGATACAAACTTGCATGACTCTTGCTAGAAAACATTCATAGTCAAAGCATCCTCAATAAATACATATTTGAATCACAACAAAAAATATAGATGATACCAAGTGCTTAAATGAATGTGTTTTTATAAATGACAATGACAATTATATTAGAGAATGATTTCACTCATATAACTTTTTTTAGGAATAATCTATCGCCATTGTAGCCCTGGTGAATATATAAGTGAACAAAAAAAATTATTTACCAATATTCATTAAGCATCAATGAAAATTAATTTGTTGTCAAAAAAAAATTATGAAAAATTATATCAAAGAATCCTATATTTTTGGGGAAGTGATGTCAAGGAAGAGTTCACACACACACACACACACTGATATTTATTTTATTTTTATTTAATTTTAAAATGTACAAAATACATAGGAACAAATTAGTGGATGCGTAGCTGCTCTTAATTTGTCTGACAAAATTTTATTTTTGTTTTGCTAACACTAAAATTTTGATGTCATTCATATCCTCGACATAGATCTTGTCATGATAATCATGTCACTTCTTATTCTTAGGAGAATTTATCTCTGGCTAAATATAAATGATACCATCTCAAACAGAATATTAAAGTAACTAAAAATAAAAATTAATATAATGTAACAATTTGATCGTATGAAATTGTAGAGATTACATTAACCTTATTTATTTAATAATAATCTGCTTATATAATTGATATGTGGTTGCCCACCAAATAATTTGGATGAGCACATCATCTGCTACATTAATCCCTAACTTGTTGAATAATACCTAGTTTACCCTCCTAGTGAGTATCAAGCACTAGGATACTAATGATTGGATGCATATAGATTAATCTTTGATAATAATTATTTTCTGCTAGTAGATGGAACCCATTTGGATACTAATGCCTAGTTCAGGCTCCTACATTAATTTTCATCTTTTATATTAATCCCTACCTTCATTTACCATTAAAAATATTGTTAGGGGATATATGTAGGTTGATCTTATACTAATCCTCATGACTCACCTTGAATCCTAATATGCTTCCTCATAAACAATACAAGTTATAGATGCATATCTTAGTGAAATTTGGTAGAATAAAATATACCAATGGCATGGTAGTCTTCTAATTGGAGGGATGCTTAATTCGCATCACTTTAAAGGATGTGAGATTGATCCCTACAAGCTACCATCAATTACTAGGATATGAAATCGTGCCTCTTTGGGCAAGATGAATTGTTATGGGACTATTTAGGCCCAGAGATACCGACTAATTTAAAAATAGCAAAATAAAAGATGATTAAATAAAAACATTTAACTCAAAGATTGTTGGCTAGGAATAGGGTGCCTCAAATGTTCATAATAGATGGATTCAATTTTAGCATTGTTGTTTGATGTTATCGCTTAGAATTAGTTTTTGTTATCACTAACCTCAATTAGCTTCTTAAATATAGACTTTAGTTTTTTTTTTTTTTTTTTTGATAAGTAAAAATAAATATAGACTTTAGTTGATTTTATTGTTGCTAGCCCAAATCAGTTTCAAGTTTCGCCATCAACTTGAATTATTTAATGGGATAATGTGCTTTGATTTATAATTCTCAAAACACAAAGTCAATCACCAATATGTTTTCAAGTTTTTGTTTTTCAAAAATTATCAAGCATCTTGATCTTCGTCTTTACTAAGAATGTTTGTTATCAGTTATCACCATATTATTAGGTCGAATGGACCTCAAAAATTGTCGTCCCTCTCGGAAGTTAGTTTCGATCTCGCCCGAGTTTGTTTCTGACATAGAATAGATGTCAGCTTGTGACTCACCCAGACCCAGATGTCAAATTTTGATCCACCTCTCTGATCCATGAAACCCTTTGTTCAAGCAGTTCCGTGGTCACTCAACTCAACACTCATCTTTCTCTTTCCCGCAGGCTAAATCTTCTCAATTTCTGGTGTTCTATTACCCAAATCTTTATTTGCTTGTTGGTGGTTGACAGGTTATCGCCACCGTTTA
The DNA here is from genome assembly GCA_029783825.1 of Sapria himalayana. Classification (NCBI taxonomy): domain Eukaryota; kingdom Viridiplantae; phylum Streptophyta; class Magnoliopsida; order Malpighiales; family Rafflesiaceae; genus Sapria; species Sapria himalayana. Next base: position 19,477 of record JAREIK010003204.1, read on the forward strand.
ACATTACACGGCGCGTGTGACAGATATTTTGACAACGAAGATGATGAGAGGGAAGACATTGTTGCTTCTTCTGTGCTTGAATGTTTTCGTCTCTGGAATGGTATTTTTCATTGATAATACCCATTTCAAAATTTTGGTTTATAGTGTTTGTTTTGAGTTTCAGTTTAGTTTGTTGGGTTCCACCATGTTGGTTGCATTGGAGCATGCAATGTACGTTTATAGTCGATCCTTTTTAGATTCATCATTTTCGATATTTATCAGCAATTTTGGAATCGCTCTCAGAAATATAATTCATTCACGTCCGCCATTGGCGCGCAACTTCTGTCTCGTTGAACTTGATGTTCTCTGTTACATTTTTTAATCATGCAGTCAACATGTATAATTGTTGCGCTGCTTGTTTTCCAGATAGCTTTTTCTCCGCCGACCTGCCCAGTTGTCCTTGATCCACAGTCTGCTGAGTCAGCTGAGTGGGATGGAGAGTTTTTCCGCAATATCCCCAAGATTAAGTACGAGGTAACTGCGTTATTTCCTTGTTTTATGTCGCGGCGAAATGTTGAGTAATACTTTTACCATGGTTTCTGAGAAATGAGCAAGAGTTCATCGAATAGCTTTTTTATTTCTCAGGGCCCCTCCAGCAAGAATCCACTGGCATTTAAATGGTACAATGCTGACGAAGAGATTCTTGGGAAGAAGATGAAGGTAAGCTAGTAGTTCTGCTGTGCTGTGTGCTGTGTGCTGTGATGGGGTGATCACCAACAATTGGAGTTCTTTCATCGCAGGATTGGTTGAGATTTAGCGTGGCATTTTGGCATACATTTCGTGGGACAGGTGCAGATCCATTTGGTGCGCCCACTAAATTTTGGCCCTGGGAAGATGGTTCGAATTCATTGGCCATGGCCAAGCTGAGAAGTATGATTAAATAACATTATGCCCTCTTACAGCTTAATGCTATAATCTACAAGTCACTTCCTTTCTTCTTATTTTTTATGTTTGTGCAGTGAGAGCCAATTTTGAGTTTTTGAACAAGATGGGGGTTGATAGATGGTGTTTCCATGATAGAGACATATCTCCTGAGGGCGAAACACTCAAGGTGAGAAAGCTTACTCATTATATATATATATATATGATTCTATTTGTTATTGGCTCTGATTCGTGCATTGACATGGATATGAACTTTTGTCTTAAAAAATAAATTGCAGGAAACGAATGCCAACTTTGATGAAGTAGTAGCTCTCGCCAAAGAGCTTCAGGTAATACATGATTCTTTCTTACAATATCACCATCACTCCCCAGCATCAAGATTCAAGCATGGAGAGGAATCCATGATTCTTGCTCACTGTTTGGATTAGGAGGAGAACTTATTTATGGCAAAAATTATTCAAAAAAAGTCTACTCAACGAGGATGTAGCATTTAAGTCATGAATCCTGATTCTGTTGTATATGGGTTTCTCTAGACATTCACACTCTACATACATTGACCATAAGGGTTTGTTCAGGGAACAAAAATTCATCCTCTTTGGGGCACAGCTCAGTTATTTATGCATCCTCGATTTATGCACGGAGCTGCCACTAGGTAGGCTTTTTTTTTTTTAAACTTGTGGATGCTAGTTTCCAAAAATAAAAAAATAGAGGTTATGCCATAGTGCGATGGTAAGTGCCTTCATTTAAGGGTGGTATATCTTGTGTATGGGCCTCATCAGACACAAACTCTCTGATTTTTATGGATAAAATTATTTTGATATTATTTTTTACTAGATCTCATGCTAAGCAGGAGCCTTGTGCACTAGGTATAATTTTTTAAATTTTCAAAAAAAAAAAAAGAGTCTGTTCCTTAGTATGATGCTAAGTTCCTTTGTTTAAGGGCGGTAAATCTAATGTTTTGAGACCCATCAGACATACTCTCTCTAATTTTATTAGATAAGTCTGTCTAGATGTTAATATCTACAAGATCTCGTGCTAAGCGAGTCTTCTGCATTGGGTACGACCTTTTTAATTTTGAAATAAAAAAAGAAAAAGTTTATATTTTAATGCTCATTCAAAATCACCCTGCTCCGTCCTTTCTTCTCAGTTCTGAGGTTGGTGTTTATGCATATGCTGCAGCTCAAGTTAAGAAAGCCATGGAGGTGAATTGTTATTTGCTCATATCAATCTTAACGAAAATATATACCGTGCTTGTCAATCTTATTAACTTTTCTCAATAGGTGACCCATTATCTAGGTGGAGAAAATTTTGTGTTTTGGGGTGGTCGAGAAGGCTACCAATCCCTCTTGAATACAAATATGGAAAGAGAGCTTGATCATTTGGTATGTACGATATACTTTATGGATCATATATCGACCATTCTAGCACACATATTATATATATATATATATATAGGCATACATGGCAAGTGATGACATATATACATGTATATATACATTGACAAATACAGATATATACATATACATAATGGAATTGTGTAAGCACAAAATGCACGAGTCTCATAATGGCCAAGCATTGTCTCTTAAATAAGTTAAAATCATGACTAAGTTATAAAATAATAATAATCCCTTGGCAGGCAAGGTTTTGTGAAGCTGCTGTTGCGTACAAAAAGAAGATCGGATTCAATGGTATTGGCATAGTGTTCTTTCTAGCACCAAAACATTATTGCTGGTTGAGTTGGAATGGTACATGAATTTGGAAAAAAAGGCTAATTTTTTCTATTCTCGATCATGGTAGGGACTTTGCTCATTGAGCCCAAGCCTCAAGAACCTACCAAACACCAGTATTGATCCCCACCCATCTTTTCAAACAGGATATAATTGTTGGCTCCTATGCTTCCCCCCCATCTGTCTTACAATTCACCCTATGCCTTCAGGTATGATTGGGATGCAGCAACCACATCCAATTTCTTGCGCAAATATGGTCTAATAGGTATTTCTCTAAACCTACTATCTTCTATACTTTTTTGTTCAATATTTGTTTATCTCACACACACACACACACACACACACACACACACATTCCAGTCATTGTGCTAGGTGGGAACCTTGTGTGCGGAGTACTGGCTCATACACGCATGCTTATTTCAATTCTTTAATTTGGGTTTTTCTCTTTTGTGTAGGAGAGTTCAAGCTTAACATTGAATGCAACCATGCCACTCTTTCTGGTCACAGGTGTGATGGATTGCATAATATATGATCAATTTTTCTGCAAATAAACTCCACCAAGCAACTAGATTTGTCATAAATTATCCATTATTATGTTTCTTTGTCTGTGTGTGTGTGTGTATGTGTGTGTGTGTGTCTTTTGCAGTTGTCATCATGAGCTAGAAACTGCAAGAATCAATGGGTTACTAGGAAATATTGATGCCAACACGGGCGATCCACAAATTGGTGATTGATAAACTGAAATTGCGAAAACTTTTGTTGCTTCTCTTTTTATTAAGATAGTGAGCGAGTGAGCTTGAATGGAGTATTGAACACAGGATGGGATACAGATCAGTTCTTGATGGATATTTCAGAGGCAACCTTGGTGATGCTGAGTGTGGTGAAAAATGTAAGGAGGTGGAGGAGGAGGAGGCTCATCTTCTTTAGCCCTAAATTAATCCCCCACAACTATTGATATGCTGCTTCTTCTGTTTTTTTTTTTTGGACACAGGGTGGTTTAGCTCCTGGAGGATTCAATTTTGATGCAAAACTGTTAGTTTTTGTTTTGTTTTGTTTTGCTTTTGTTTTTTGTTTTCCAAATCATGCATGCTGGGCTAGCTTACGTGCACCCTGATTAACCCCACATGGACTTTTCTTTCCATCCCCTGGTTCCACCTCTAAGCGAGTCCGGGCAGGTTCGTCTCTCTTAGTTCAGAGGTGTGATTTTGAACTCACGAGGAGTTTTTGGTTTTCCAGGCGAAGAGAGAGCACAGATGTTGAGGATCTTTTCATTGCCCATATTGGTGGAATGGACACGCTTGCTCGTGGGTTACGAAATGCTGCCAAGATCATTGAAGTAATGTTTTTCCCACTGTGTTCTGTTTCCACTGTTTTCCTCATCTCTCTCTAGCTCTCTCTCTCCCTCTCTCTCACCCCCACACTCTCTATCCCCCTACTTTCTCTCTCCCCCTACTCTCTCTCTCTCGCATGCTGTTGGCACTAAATGATTTGCTGGTGATAAAAATAATAAAGGAGGGATCTTTGGCTGAGCTGGTGCGCAAGCGATATGAGAGTTTTGATACTGAGATTGGTGCACAGATTGAGGTAAGTCTTTTTGAAGTCATTTCCCTTCCTTGGAAATGGAGGGTTTGTAGGCCTCACATGATCTCTATTCACAGGCTGGTAAGGCAGATTTTGAGATGTTGGAGAAGAAAGCTATGAAATGGGGTCAGCCTCAAGTTCCTTCTGCCAAGCAGGTAATCTTTCAACACTTTGGTATTAATTAAGCTATTTCCCTGATTAAGATCATAAGAGGTCGTACCCAGTGTACAAGACTCCCACTTGGTATAGGCTCTATGAGAAATTAATATCTTGATAGCCTTATATCTGAAATTCAGAGAGGCTATTTATGGTGAGTCTCAAACCTGAGACTTGTTTCCCTTGTCGCCACACCTAGGGATGACCTACACTACAATACATGCCACCCTCACTAGTTTCTTAAAATTAACATTTTTATAATACCTAATGATTTGGGTTTGCTCTGTAGGAACTTGCCGAGATGATTTTTCAGTCTGCATTATAGTAGCAGAGGTGTGTTTGTGTGTGTGTGTAGATATTGTAGAAAAATAATTAATATTATATTATTTAAATGCCTTTGCTAATATAAGCAATAAATTTCTTTTGTTTTTTTATATATAATATACTCATATTCTTGGGCAAACATGTATCTAATGTGAATCATCTCATTTTTGTGCTACCAACACCTCTCCTTAACACACTTAATAATGTCATTATTAAAAGTATTATTATTAAAAAATGTTAAATTATAATTAAAAATACTTCCAACTAGATTTAACACTTAAATAGTATTATTATTACTTAATAAGTCTCAAATTCAAATCTTATCACATCTGAATTAATATATTTATAATTATATTAAAATATGACTTCTAATAAATATATGTAACATAAAAACCTTTTTAGATAATCAATCCTAAAACTAAGTTCAGACATACATTTAATTTTAAAATTTTAATAAGATATGTCAGTGAAAAATACGTATCTCTAATTGGGCAGTTCAGTTTGACGCAATTAAAAAAAATAAAAAATATTTAAAATGTAAGAAAAAATCATAGCCACAATTAGATAATACCAAGAATGTAATTATTCAATACAACATCAAAATGAGCAATTATCTCTCAGAACTTGCCTTGCAAGATCAAGAGCACCACTCTTTTTGTATATTAAATGCAAATTGTAAGCTGCTTCTCTGCGAAGATGAGAAGGAACAGCTTGGGACCCTCCCACATCCAGATCGTTCATAAATTCAGGAAGTGGGTACTCTTCCTCACATCCCAAGAGCACCTTATCATAATACACAACTGCAAGAGTAACTAGCCCAACATGATGACATGCCCGAGCAATATTATACAATGACTCCTGCATATATACATATTCATATATACACATACAAAAAATGCATATATACACTTACATATATACATATTCATATATACACATACAAAAAATGCATATATACACTTACATATATACATATTCATATATACACATACAAAAAATGCATATATACACTTACATATATACATATTCATATATACACATACAAAAAAAAAAAGAAATAAAAATAGAACCTGGCTATCTTTAGCAGATCGCAAGTTATTATAGAGAAATGCAAAGCCTTGGACAAGACTTTGATGCATGTTTTGAAGCCTAAATCCAAGGGCCAAGTTAATGAAGGCAGTTCCTAAAAGAGAAAAAAAAATAAATTAAAAATAAAAAAATAATAAAAAATAAATAAAAAAATAAAAAAAATAAAAAAAATGAAAAAAATGAAAAAATGAAAAAAAAACAAAAAAAATGAAAAAAAATGAAAAAAAATAAAAAAAAATATATATAAAAATCATTGTATATAAAAGGTCTTACCGACACATAGATTGACTAGGGGGTTGTTTGGTAATTGTTTGTAGGCTTCCAAATATTCCCGTGTTGCATCTTGGTGACGGCTAAGCATGGTAAACTGATGGCCATATATTAAAATAGATGGTATGCAATCATTATATTTGGCTCTCATGTGGCGGAGAAACTTCAAATGCTTGGAGTAGTTTCTTTCCAATCTACAAGTTGAGAAAATAAATACCCCTCGAAGAAATAACATGTCATATCATGATAAAATATTTTCATCATGATTATCTTAAAAATATATTTCTAATATAATCAAAATTAATCAATTATCACCATCATCATTATTAATAAAATATATTTATAAAATAATCAGGACTGCCAACCTTCATTATTATCATCTATTAAAAATTGGGCTTGGGCTTGGGGCGAACTCATTCTTAAAAGCTTGATCAAAAGAAGAGGTAACCCAAATCAATGTTAAATGCTATAACAACTCAACCTTTCTGATGTGGGTCACTCATATTTTGACACCCCCCTTATGCCCAGGGCCAGACATCTATGGGTGGTCTTTATCCCCAAAAGCTAGCTCAGAGAGACAGAGAGAGAGGAGAAAGAGATGAGAGAATAGAATGAGGGATGAGAGAAGAGAGGAGAGAGAATACAAAAGAAATGAGAGAAGAGAGAGAGGAGAGAGAGAGAGAGAGAGAGAGAGAGGAGAGAGAGAGAGGAGAGAGAGGAGAGAAAGAGGAGAGAGAAGAGAGAGGAGAGAGAAGAGAGAAGAGAGAAGAGAGAGGAGAGAGGAGAGAGGAGAGAGAGGAGAGAGGAGAGAGAGAAGAGAGAGAGGAGAGGGAGAGAGAGAAGAGAGGAGAGGGAGAGAGAGATGAGAGGAGAGTGAGAGAGTGATGAGAGAGGAGAGGGGGTATGAGAGAGAGGAGAGGGGGCATGAGAAAAAAGAGGAGAGGGGCGAGAAAGAGAGGAGGGAGAGAGAGAGAGAGATGAGAGATGAGAGGAGAGAGAGAGATGAGAGGAGAGAGGAGAGAGGAGAGAGAAGAGAGGAGAGAGAAGAGAGGAGAGAGAAGAGAGGAGAGAGAAGAGAGGAGAGAGAGAGGAGAGAGGAGAGAGAGATGAGAGGAGAGAGAGAGAGAGGAGAGAGGAGAGAGGAGAGATGAGAGGAGAGAGAGAGTGTGTGTGTGTGTGTCCAAACCACACATTCAAGACCATCACAACTCAGAAACTTTCTGATATGAGTCATATTTTAACACTCTCCTCACGCCCAGAAACCAGGGATGGGCATCTGTGAGTGGCCCATATTCCTCCAATACAATACTAGAAATTGGACTTGGGTCACTCATCCATAGAAACAACTAGCTCAAGGGGATAGAATAGTCAATACCATAGAGCTGACAAACTTTTCGATGTGGGTCACACCCCATCATCATCATCAAAGATAGAAAACAAAAATAAAATAAGAACCTTGAAGTTACTTTATAATAGAAATTCCATGCAGCAATGCTGTATGGATGCTGCAGAACGATCGACCTCACACTGCGAAAGCCATGCTTAGGATTCGTGGTCTTGCATGATAGTTCTGCAGATAAAAAAAAAAAAACAGCACAAGGAGAAGCTGTATGAGAAGATTAATATGGCTTATCCCAGCAGTTTCAGAAGCTCAATCCCCCCTTTACTGAAGAATTGTGAAGATGGTACTAGTGTGTCAGAATGAGCAAAGGTTGAGAGATTACTAGCAACAATTGCCTGCAGTTCTCGCTTCTTCTCAACAGACAATGTGTTGCAGGCCAGCCCCCAACACAAGTTGACAATCTCTAGTGCCTCTCCGTACCGTTTCATACACTGCAATCCCTTGCATAACTGTGACCAACATTTGACAATGAAATAAAATCACAAAACCATGACAGAAAATCCAAAATACAGGTAATAATGAAAGCAACTAATATTATACACACACACACACACACACACACACACACATAAAACCTTAGTAGTAAGTCACATGGCATTATAAAACATATGTATATATTTTATATGTATATAAGTATATATACAAAGTATGAGGATAATATATATGAAGATAATAAGGTGAATGTGTGATAATACTAGAAAAAATAGAATTATAAACTAAGTTATTAGGAGGAAAAATAAAAATAACTCATGCAAATGAGAACTAACTAAGATGATTTGGTCATGTCTAATATAGATCTCCTAGAAAAAAATTAAAAGCAAGTATGATTTTTAATAATATAGATTGAAAAATATGATCAATAAAATCGATATTATACATTTCTTTTGTGTATTAAGGAATTAATTTGTCTTCTTTGTACATTCTATTTTTAAACACAATTGAGATTCCTTTGTATTACGTAGAGATTTTCAACTAATAAGATACTAATTAACATAGTTGCTAATCAGATACGTTTAAATCATCACTAATGCACTGGATCTCATAAGAAATCCAAAGTTAAATATGTTTGATCGTGATCACCACTGTGATTATTGACCAATATGAAAGATTATTGTATACATCTATCATGTGATTGATAAGAAATGATTAGGGAGAGGGTGAATTTTTTTTAAAAAAAAAAATTAACATAGCTGCTAATAGTACCACACAGAGGTTTCAAGTAATAGAGATTCTTCGTATTCACTCACTAAGAGTATTTTAGTAAATATTGTTGATGTGTTGGCCTAATTTTTGTTGCTCGAATCACCTTTTGCAGAAGAATTTGTTTGGCCCATCAAGGTGTCAATCTTGTTTAGTGAACATCAAGAGAGAAAACTTGTCCTTAGTGGGCTTTTAGAAATTGATACTTATTTTATGATTGAAAAGACGGATCAATCATAAACATAGAAGATGAAAATGTTAGTACCCACAACATGAGTAGTCCAACTAGTGGGGAGGATGAACTTGTGCTTCTTTGAGGGAGCAGGTTCAATCCCCACTTGCTACTCTTTTGAGTGCGGGGGGTAAAAGGGAATTGCCCTGTTACCACCCTGAGGCCCCAATGACAATAGCACTGGGTTCAAAAAAAAGATTAAGGTCAACTTTTTGGGAACATTATTTTAATCTTCCTAGAGACAAGTTGAGATTACACATTGTATTTTAGTTATTTTTTTGAGTTCTAATAGTGATATTGTTACTACAATTTGATTTTTATATTAACATATTAGATTAAATTATAAATAATAATTTAATAATTAAAATGTTGAGAGTGAACATGATTTATAACTGGGTTGATTAGAAAAACATAATCTATATAGACGATCTTAAGTAGTTAGGATAAGATTTAGTTGATGATGATGATTAACATATCAAATATGAAATAGTGACCTACTTCAACCTTGTAACCCTAGAGTTGTTGCTAGTTGCAACCAACCACTCCGAGTGACCATTCTTCCTTGTGGGTAATGATAACAATACCCCTATCATAGCCGCCCCGCCATCAATCATGAATTTTTCCAAAAGAACCACCTCAATAAATGCAAGAGTGTCTGCCAATTTTTCTTTAAAAATTTTCTACTTTACATGACTAGACCCAACCTGGGCCAACATAAAACAAGTACCAACAATCACACATCTCATTGGCATCGAGAATTTTTCTTTCTTGATCAAAGGGATTCATTCAGCCAAGACTCGGAGATCTAGCAAAAATCATCTAGGTTTCATGAAAACAAAATATTATGATGATTATTCTCTCGAATCATCATGTGTACAAACTCTATGGTCCATCCTAGATCACTAAAAACTTGTTCATTTTAGAAAAAAAAATTCGCCCAACTTGTCTAGAATCAAATGAAGTCCCAATACAAGTGTGAGTTAATCCAATCATTTTGTATTCTATACAAGAGGCTTTCATGTGCGATGTTTACAAAATATTTGAAATAATGTGTTTTTATTTGTGTTAAAGCCTTTCATGGTATCAGAGCAAGTCAGATAAATGTTTATTTTTTCTTCATTTTTTGCACAATGAGTTGAACACGGGGCAGTGCTCTTGTGCAGTGGGTTTGTGCAGTATTCACACAATACATTCATGCACACAATACAGGCGTGCAAAGGCACATAGCAAAGGAAGAGATGCGCATAGGTGCATACACAGTAAAGGAGAGCACGGTGGAGATGGAAACCATTAAAGCACAGTGCAAGCACAGAATGTGAATTGTTATTTTTTGTTTCTTAGTAAGCCATTGCGCTGCCGGTGGAAGAGAAGCAGTCTGACAAGGTAACAGATGTGATGGCAGCGACGCAAGATGGCAACTACCAGCAATGACCAGTGGCAAGGGAGCAAACGGTAATTAGGTTTCTGGAATTTTATGTATCCAAAAAATGATAAGAGAATATTCGTTTTATTATTTTCTGTATTCTTTGAATGCATCGCATGTATGTGATATTAATAACTTTCAGGTCAAAATTTGATGGAGGAGAGTTACAATCCAATTTACTTATTGCAGGAGGATAAAGCATAATAGAGAATTAATGGACTTTAATTTGAAGAGGATACCTTGAGCATTACACATCTATGAGAG